>JAODAL010010288.1:0-105993 GCA_025379985.1 Phyllomedusa bahiana
TAGTTAATTTACCAGAAAAAATTTTTTTAGTTTTTTTCCTTCTTTTCTTGTTTTTTTTCAAAACATTTTTAACTTTTTTTTTTTTCAATACGCCCGGGGTTTTTATGAGGGCCTTGGGTTTTTTTCGAGGGCCCAAATTGTACTTTATTAGGGGAAAAAGGGTTTTTTTCAAATTATAAATTAAAAATTGGGAGTATTTTTTTTTAAATTTTTTTAAAAAATTTTTTTTTTTTTTTAATTTTTTTTTTTTTTAAACCATTCACTTTCACACCCTTAAAAAACTTGTTAGATTAAAATTTCCCCAGGTTATTTTTCGGGTCGTAAAGGGGGTACCCAATTATTTTTAGGGTTTTTTTTGTGTTGGGTTTTTTATGCACAATTATTTTTTTTTTAAATATTTATTTTTAATTTTTATTTATTTTTTTTGATTCTTTTTTTTATAACCCCTTTTTATTTTTTTTTTTTTTACTTTTTTTTTTCCCTTTTGAAAGGGGGGAACTTTTTTTTTTTTATATTTTTTTTTTCCCCCTTAGTAATGTATTAGGGATTTTCATATATGCTAATAATTAAAAATTGGGGTCACTCTTTAAACAGGCAGTGTCAGGGGGGGCCACACCCGTGGGTCCTGGGGCATGGCTTAGTACACGAACACTCTGGGGTAAATCTGGTCCCCCAAAAGGGACTGGGGGCCCCATTCCCCGGCTCTTCGGGTGGGCTGGGGGGGTTAGAAAACAAACCCCACAGAGCAGGGGGGAACCCTTTGGTTGCGCCGGGGGAAACGCACCGGGCCCCAATAAAGGGTTTAAAGGGGGACCGGGAAAAAGGAGGGTTTTTCCTCCACTCCCCGGTGCTCCCCCAGGGGTTTGGTCTTTGGGGGCAGGGCTGGTAGCACAGCCAAAGATCCTAGCGCATTTTTGCGGCGTGGGCGCCGCAAAAAAACCCCAATTCTGGGAGCGGGCGTCTTAAAAACGTCGCTGGGAGACGAAAGAAACCCCGAATCCCCCCCGGCCGACGTCTAAAAGAGGGGGGGCCCCGGGGCGTTAAGGGGTTTTAAAAGAAGGTTATTTTTGAGTGCATTATGAATTGTGGATTTTAGCATGTATTTATTATCATACATAAGGATTAGCAATATGTCACCATTTTTTGCTTTCTAATATTTTAATGAAGTGACTGAATTGACCCCTTAATAGGAAGCTATTTTTCATGTGCATTATGATCTGTGGATTTTAGCATGTATTTATTATCATATATAGGGATTAGTATTATGGTAACATTTTCTGCTTTCTAGTGTTTTTATTTATTTAGTATCTATTTCTCCTTCGTTCTAATTTAGAATCTTAGTTTATGATTTGTACTTTTTAGTCCTCTTTAATGAAAAGTGACGTTGTAAGTGAGGTGTTGCTCTC
Source organism: Phyllomedusa bahiana (assembly GCA_025379985.1). Taxonomy (NCBI): domain Eukaryota; kingdom Metazoa; phylum Chordata; class Amphibia; order Anura; family Hylidae; genus Phyllomedusa; species Phyllomedusa bahiana. The sequence goes on from JAODAL010010288.1 coordinate 1,407, forward strand.
TGTGTTCACCTAAGTTCCAACAATGCACATGCCATTTGGTGTGCGAACCATATCTTTTTGACTTACAGGCCTCCTATTCAGACTAATCTTACGTCAAGCACACGTTTTTTCAAAAACCCCCTTCCTGTGATGAATCTTATATGCACAGCAACGTAATTTGTTTATTTTCATTAATCGGAGATTTGTAAAGTGATGATAATGATATTCTACAAGTAGTTTATATAGCTTTATGGCCACATATATGATTTTTTATTGAAAGGGATCTTTAGGACATATTGAATTTCCGCCTGTTTTGATTTGGAGTCTTTTCTAAAGCTATATTTTTTAAGTCTTGTATTGATTTTTTTTGGGAAACTGGAAGACGTTTGCCACAACGAAACCGTTGTTTCCTTTACTTTTTTAAACCCTTTTATTCAGTGTCTGGAGCGGTGCTATTGGTTTGCCCATACCTAACAAGCCAGTTAGGGGATTTTGATCAGACTGGTCAAAGTTTTGTCATTTGTAACATTTGCTTACTACCCAGTGGCCAGTGAAGTATTTTGGGCAGGAAGCAGCCGTCACCTTTTTGTATATATTTATTGATAGATATTTACTCCTTTGTGATTATATGATACGCAGTGGAGAGTTGTGCCTCCAGAGCTAACAGTACAACATCAACATGTGAGAAGACATATTTGTGTTGCCCCTGACTTTTCTACATAGGGAAGTGCTATGATTTCTTTCCCCCTCACTTCTTGTTTTATATCTATGGTATGTGTAACTTTGCTCAGAATCTAGCTATAAAACATAGATTTTTTATTTTCCAAAAATAACCATGTCACATATGAAAACAGGAACAACTCTAAAAAAATGAAAACTTTTTAAAAACTTCTCAGCCTGAGCTTTTTCAGACTTTTGGGAAAGTCTACGATGTGAAATTTTGGAAAAATTAATTTTTTAAAAGAGTGTTCACTATATTTTTTTTTATTATGACCTCTCACCTCAGATCCAGAGCTGCACCGTCTTCACTTTCTGTTGGTCTCCTGGGTCTCTATTCCGGGGGGGTGAGCTGTAAACCCAAACAGTTTGGGTACCTGTTGATGGAAGAAAGAAGAGGTAAAGGGAAAGGAAGTGGGGGTAGGGACTGGATTCAAAATGAGTGGGGGAGGTGAGTTTTAAATTTTTTATTACAAAATTTGGCAGCAGGGATGGGGGTTAAAAATAAAAATAAAGTGGACAACCCCTAAAAAATGGGGAGTGGGGGAATTTTTTAATTTGACAAAGTGATTTTTGGCCTTTTTTTTTTTTTATTCCCTTTACAAAGTAAACCCTATTTTATATGGTTTAAAAATTAAGTTTATCAAAAAAAAGGGAAAACTATAAATTTCCTTTTTTTCTACATTTTTAGGATGATTTATATTATTTTTTTTCAAGGGTAAATTTAAAAAGGGATAAACAATTTTCCCCTTCCCGGTCGTATTTCAGGAACAGTGTTTTTTATTCAGGGTTAGGAAACATTAATTTTTTGTTTTTGTACTAGACAATTTAGGGGCATTTCCCCCGGTATTATTCAACACTCAGTATTTCTTTAAGTTTTTTTCCGTTTTGGGGGTGGCTTCCATAGCTAACAAAGGGGGTCCCATGTAGCAAAAGAAAAATGGGTATTTAGTTGCAGAAAAACAAAAATAGGGGGCCTTTTTGTTTATTGGAGAATAAAAATTTTTGAACCCTAACTTATCCATTTTTGATAAGGCCTTGTTTTAAAATAGTGGTAAGGGAAAATTTTATTTTTCTCTGGGGTCTAATCTGGTTTAAAATTTTCTCTTACCCCCTTTTTTTCTCAGCAGGCTCAGGGTGGCCCCCAGAGGAACAGGGGAAACCTTGGGGTGGAGTTTTTTTTTAAATTTAATTTTACATCCTTGGGGGGAGGCAGAAAGTCAGGGGAAAAAGAGGCAAAAAAAAAAAGGCAGAGTATTAGGCATGTACAGTAGGGGGTGGGAAGGTTGGGGGTCCAAGAATAAAAGCTCCACAGGGTGGGTCCCCAAAATGAAACTCCATCATAGGCCCCAGTCCAATGGTTTTAAAAAACTCCCGTCCCCAAGACCCCCCAAAAGGTTTATGTTTTTAGGGGCTCCCACAGAATACTACAATTTTTAAATCACCCTGTGGGGAATGCACTGACAATAATTATATCACCTGTTTCAGAAAGCCCTGACAATTTAAATTTATCACCTTTTTGCAAATGCACTGACAAAAATTATATCACCTTTTGGGAGAATGCAATGACAATAAAATTTTAAACACCTGGGCAGAAAAGGGACTGACAATAATTATATCACCCCTGTGCAAATGCATTGACAATAAAAATTTTTACCCCCGTGCAGAATTCACTGACAATAATTTTATTTACCTGTGCTATACTGGGGGAAAAATTTTGAAAACTAACCCGTTGGGGGATGGAGTCTTTGAAAAAACTGCCTTAGTTCGACATTTCTTGAGACTGAACCTGTATTTACTCACGTTTTTTTACCCACCAAATTTTTTTAGGAGACAGTATTGGACAGATGGTAGGAAGTATGAAAGCAGAATTAGACTACAGAATTTGTTTTCTGTATTATCATCACTGAGGGTGCATAAAGGTTAAATAGGAATGAAAGACCAAAACACTGGAAAATAAATTTAAAAAAGGGGTTTTTCTATTTGGGTAAAAAAAAATTTTATTTTTAAAAAATATCTTCTTGACATTAGGAACTTTTGAATGTACTTTCAGGAAAAAAGTTCTGTGGGCTTCCTTTTAGTTCTACAAATTTTTTTTTGGGTACGGGAAAATTTCAGAAGTTCTAGCTGGAGTAAAGGAAAACATCTCTGTGTTAAGTTTTATGAAAATCGGGGTGACTAAAGTTTTATGTCTATTTTCAGGGGGCAGCCATTGAAAATTTGGTAATATGGTAAAGGGCCCACTTTAAAATTTTTTGGTACCTTCACTGGGGGCACAAAAACAAGGGGCCATAACCCTTTTTTCCGACAGTCTAATAAAAAATGTCCAATTTATAAAAGAATATATTTTTTATTCCAAAAAAGCAAAAAATTTTTTTAAAGGGCTGTTTGAAAAAAAAAAAAATTTTTTTTTTTTTTATTTTTTTGGGGGGGGGGGGGGGGGGGGGGGAATAAAAAATTTTTTATATTCTTTTTATAAAATTTTTTTTGGGGGGGGGGAAATTTTTGGGGGGGAAATTTTTGGCCATTAAAAAATAAAGTTCTGCCTTCCAAAGCACATGAAAGGGACCCTGGGGTTTTTAGTTTTATAGGTCAAAAGGAAGGACAGTTTTAAAAAACGGGGAAATATGCGGGCTAAAGCTGCAAGAAGGGGGACAAATTCAGCAAAGAAAAGGCACGAGGGGAAACCCCTTTTTTTCAATATTGCAAACCAAAAGACATTTTTAAAAGGTTGACTGACATTCTTAAAATGTGACAAAAATTTATCAAAATTTGTTAAAAAATTTTGGGCGCGGGTTTTAAAAACTGTTAGTCTAAACACTTTTCCCCATTATTAATTTTGACTTCCCTTTTTGGCCATTAAAAGGGTTTAAACTTTTGGTGCACATTAAGCTATGCCCCTTTTTCATGTAGAGCCACACCCTTTTAATAGGGCCAACCCCTTTGAGGAAAAAAAAAAAAGGGGGGTGCAGAAGGGGTCTAGAAGCTGTCTAAAACACATAAAAATTTGGGGGAGTGGTATATTGAAATTATTTTTGGGGGCAAATTGTGTCAAAATTTTTGGCGCAAATGCTTTTGATAAATTTTGCCCCCTATTTGGGGCGGGAAAACATCGGGCCGGGGATGAATAAAGGCTGGGGTAAGGCATTCTGGGGAATTTTTTATTTTTTTTGGGGTTTTTTTTTTGCCAAAATTTTTACCCAAGACCCTTTTTGGCAAAGTTGCTTAATTTCCTATTTTACTTGCATTAAGGCAATTAAAAAATAGGTGGTAAAGGTTGGAAATGCCCTTGAAAGTGGTACTTGCATGGTTCAGAAATTCGTCTGGCAAGTCTCAAAATAAACTGTAAGAACATTTGACTCAGCAGTGAAAACCCTTGTAAAGAATACAAGCAAAAACTTGGGGGATAAGGAAGGTGAAAACCCTGGGGGGGTGAAAACTTTTTGAATTTTTTCCTGAAAATTAGGGGCAGAAAAGGGAGAAAAAAATTCCCAACTGTGTTGGGACAGTTAAAAATTTTGCTGTAAATCTAATTTGCTTTTTGGCTCCCCTTCTTGGGGGTTCCACATTTTACCTTTTATTTTTTTTCTTTTTTTTTCTCACATTTTCGAGATTTTCTTTTAATAAAAAAAACCTGTTTTAAAGGGAAAGTTCACACAGCTTTTTTTGCATTGAAGAATGTATTTTTCTTTCCCCAAAAATACGAAATCAGTAAGTGTGTTTTTTTTTTAACAGGGGTTGATGCTGTTTTTTCAGAGGCAAATTTTAAGCCTCCTATATACTATATATAGGTCTCCCTCAAAAATTTATACAGGGTCAATTATTTTTAAAAGGGGCTAAAAATAAATCCCCCTTGAAAAAAAATTTCGGTGTCATGTGGGCAACACGGGATTTTCCCATTGGAAAACAATGATTTTGGGATTGCTTTGGGAAATTGGGTGCAGATTCTGAGGGCAAAATCAGGGGCCAAATCCACGCCGGGAATCATGCCCCAAACCCATCTTTCGGGAAACATTACTTTTTGTTTAAAACCCCTTTTCCCCCGAAAAAAAGGGGACAGTTTTTTTTTAAAATTAATTTTTTTGCTCCTAAAAAAGAGCTAAGACTTTTTTTTTTGGGGGATGTCTTTATCTTTCCATGAAAAAGGGAATTCCCATTTATTGTTTAAAAAAAAACATCAACATTTATTTATATACTGTAGTAAATTTCTTCACAAACATCACCCTAGAGCCCAAAACTTAAAAATTGGGCATAAAAAAATGTATTTATGTCTTATTTTCGGAGTTGTTTTAAATTTCGGGGAAAACAGGGAAATGGCTATAATACATAATTGTGTCCTCCTGGCTCCCCCTAATGTAATGGGCTTTTATAGCCTCTTGAGGTTCGGATTTGGGGGTAATCTTTTCCAGGGAGTTAAGGGCACTATGTTGGGGAAAGGGGGAAAACTCCCCATATTTGAAAAAGCTAGATTTCTTTTTTCCCCCAAAGGGGAAAGTTGTCTTTATCTCTGTTTTTCAGGCTTCGAAATACATTTAAGCTCTTTATAAATGATTTGGGAAATTTTAACTTATTTTTAAAGTGTCTTATAGGGTGCACTCATTTTCATTTTAAAAGGGGCGGGGGCAGATTTTTTGCCCTTTTCTTGACGCATTTAAAGATGTTTAAATTTTTACATTGTTTAACAGTATTTAATTGCCCTTTGGATCCGAGCTGTTTACCAACTGCACAATGATTGAATGTTGGGAAAGGGGCACTTAAACACTACACGGGTTTTTTAAAAATTGTTTTTGGCCACCTGAAAAGGAAATACATGCAAATAAAGGGGGACCCCCTTTTTAAAAAACCCAAATTGTTTTTTCCCTCTACTGTATGCAGTATAATAACACATAATAAGGAAATCTAATATATAGACACAACACAGGAAAAATAAATAAGCATCTAAAACACAAAGGCATGTCTGAAAAACTGTCTAAACATACAGTGGGTGAAATAACTATTGAACTCATCACCCATTTTCTAAGTAATTATATTTCTAAAAGTGCTGTTGACATGAAATTATCACCAGATGTTGGTAACAACCCATCCAATTCACACTGGCAAAGAAATCAAAAAAAATTAGGGGGGGGTTTTTTTCCAAATTCCCTTAAATACGCACCACTAGAAATAAAGGGCCCAAAAACAAAAAGATGGGGTGTAAAAACCCCTTTTGACCCCCGGAAAGAGGACACATATAAATAAGGGGAAAAGCACTCAAAAATACACTATTATTAAAAAATTAGGAAATGTTTTTTCTATTGGGTTTTAAATTTTAGGATGAACATAAAGGGGCGACATCAAAACACAAAGGGCCCCCTTCATAAAAAAATTTTAAAAAAATTTAAAATTCCCCGCATGGGCCCCTCCTTTTGGGGTTATTACAAAGGCCTGTGGCATTTTTTAAAAGGGGGGCCCTGTTCTAGGGGGCTTAGGGGGGGCGGGGGGCACTAAAAAAACCCTAGCGAAGGGGTAAAGCCAAATTTTTGGCCGTTTTTAAAAAAGGGTGGAACAGGTATTAAAAAAACTTTCAAAAAATGGGATACCTGATCCGGAAAAAGGGCGCCGCGGGAAACGGGTAGAATACGCAGATTTATGGGCCTGGGGTTTTTAGAGTGGGTTTAAAACCCTCACACGGGGATTCTATTTTCCCTTAATATGCGGGAAAAGAAATTTGCCGGGTTAAAGGGCCCAAATTTTTTTTGCAATGTCATAAAAAAATGTCTTAAAATTTTTTTTTAAATGAACTAAATGAGACCCCGCTCTTTAAAATTTTGAATGCCCATGTCCAAAAGTTCAATGTTTTTTGGGCCTTTTTGCAAAAACTTTTTGATCTCTAAGTTAATGGCAAAATTTTCACCAATAAATTTGAGGAACAATTTGAATTGGGATTTAAACAGGCCTCCAATTAGCGTTCACAAATTTGACATCATGAACCAAAACAAAAACCCCTTTCAAAATTTTATCAACAGTACTGGAAAGCTGGGGAAGGGTACCTGAAACCTGGGCGAAAGCAAAAGCCCCTTTTTCCTTTACGTTTTAGGCATTGTTGAATTGGCTTTCATACTGGGCCTTTGTCCCCTTTTTTACCTTTCCCGTGACCTTTTTCCCGTCTTTTCCCGTATTTTGTTGCAACCTGCTGATGAACGTTTTCATATGGGGGCCCGTCCCGTTTGTAGTATTTCTAATTGTGTTTAGCTAGGAAATAAAGATTTATTTATATTTTGTATATTTATGACTGTACAGTTCCTTACTGTAGTGTGTCTTCTTTCCTTTGTCATGTTAATAATGAGAATTGACACAAGGAAAAAGTATCGAACACGTTTACTGAAATTTTTTTAATACATCGTACAAAAGCCTTTGTTGGTGATGACAGCTTGAAAATGCCTCCCGTCGGAGAAACTAGTCCCATACAGTACATTTTGGCTCATTTTTCCACACAAACACTCTTCAAATCCTGAAGCTTCTGTGGGCTCCTTCTATGAACTCTGAGCTTTAGCTCCTTTCATGGATTTTCTATTGGATTCAGCTCAGGTGATTGGCTGGGCCATTCTAGCAGCTTTATTTTCTTTTTCTGAAACCGATTGTTTCCTTGGCTGTGTGCTTGGGATCATTGTCTTACTAAAATGTCCACCCTCATTTCATCTTCATACTGGTAGATGAAGTGCCATGTGCTGAAAAACAGCCTCACACCATGATGATCCCACCTTCAAACTTCACTTTTGGTATGGTGTTTTTGAGGTGACATGCGGCGCCTTTTGGCCTCCAAACATGGTGTGGATTATGACCTCCATAGAGTTCAATTTTGATCTCATCTGACCAGACTATATTCTTCCAGTATTTCACAGACTTGTCTAAATGTTGTTGAGCTAACTTTAAATGTGCTTGAACAGACTTTTTGTTCAGCAACGGAGTCTTGCGTGGTGAGCATGCATACAGGCCAGGGGCGTAGCTACAGGGGGTGCAGAGGTAGCAGTCGCTACCGGGCCCTGCAGTCTGAGGGGGCCCCAAAAGCCCTTCTGCCACAGCATTGTCAATGGCACATGGTAACTGAGGGGGGCCCATTTCACTATCTGCACCAGGGCCCAGAAGATTCAAGTTACGCCTCTGATACAAGCCATGGAGGTTGAGTGAATTACTTATTGTTTTCTTTAAAACAATTGTACCTTCTGATTCCAGGTCTTACTGTAGCTCTCCACAGGTGGTCCTTGGCTCTTGGAAATCTCTTCTGATAAATCTATGAAGGGTGAAAGCAGACTGACATATTACAGTGGAAAAGATTGCTGCCAAAGTAAGCCAGGGGGCTACCAGGCGAGTGTCTAAAGCAACAGTACAGCAAATCCTGCTGTGTATTGGGCTTCAAAGAAGATGGATGGTTAATGCACCTCTGCTAATGAAGTTTCATTGGCAGAAAATTCTTCAGTTTTTACATCATTATTAGAATTGGACGTCCATTGACTAGCAGAGGGTTGCCTTCTCTGATGAGTCACATTTAACAAACAGCTTTAACAAACAGATGTCAGGCAAGAAACATCAGAAAACAAATATCCTGCAACCATTGCCGGAAGAATACAAGCTGGTGGTGGTCTAGGGAATGTTTTCATGCCAATCTCCTGGCCTAATCATCCATGGGGAGGCGCTTTCAACTGATTTGGGTATGAATCCATGCTTACAGATCTTGTAAACTTATACATGCTTATTGTCTTCCCTTTATTAGATGGAATCTTCCTGAAAGACACTGCAACACGTCAAACAGATAGCAATGTCTGGCATTGGTTGGAAGAAGATAACCAATGTGACTCAAATGTGTACAAAGAAAGCATAAAATGAAAGTCATCGGATAGCCACGATTGCACCATACCGAATGCATGCCACATATCCTTACATAGGAAGCCACATGCCTGCATAAGTTCATGCACATGTTTTACCATACAAAGTGCCACAATCACAATATTACTTGATTTAGGTCTCAGTCCTGCTCAGAAGTCCTATCACTCATTCTGCCAATTACCAGAGTGCTGTTTTAGCTGGGGATGCACCACAACTCCAAAAGATAAAATATTTATGTCTCCTCTGTTTTATCAGAGGGCATATAACTGGAGTTTATGGAAAATTTGTGTTTACTAGGAGGAAAAGCTGCAAAAAAGCCTGTTATGGACTTCTACTGGACTTGCTGCTGTTTTCAGATATTGATGCATGTTTTTCCTAATGCACAAGTATAATGCTCTCTAGAGATCACACACTACATGTGTAAGAGGGATTCCCCAGGAACACACAGATGTTGCAGTTAAACATTTTTTTTTATTAACAATATGTGTGTTCCTCCAAGGGATTGTCTATGTGGTTTATTTTTTTCCTTCATAAATTTATGCTGGTGCTGCAGTACTAAAATAACCTGATGCTCACCTCTGTCAAACCTCTATTCCAGCACTGCCGCTGTCACCTCGGGTTTACTGTTGACTTCTTTGCTCTGGCAGTCGGAATGTCACTGCTGCAGTCACTGATTGACTGTAGCATGTCATAAAAATTGCCTGACATCAGGAGACCTTCACTTTGGAACAGTGATGTTGTAATACAAGGGTACATCATCAACCAGTGTATTTTCAACTAAATTTTGGACAGTGACCTTTTCTCCCAGTTTTCTACACTAGTCAACAGTCTGGACCGTTTTCTCTTTGTCTCTTGTTATCTCTTGTTATAATGTGCTAAAAGAATAAGAACAAAATTGCACCCTTTGTGTATACGTTGGAGGTGTACAGAGTAAATACAATAAATACAGTACATACTGCTCACCTTGATGGGTTGTACATTATGTGGTACAACGCATCAGTAATGTTTTAAATCATAGTCCAGACTCAGCGGGTTGCAAGGAGCAACTCGACTCTTCAAATCTCATGGGGATCCATTACACAATGGGTTTCCACGGTATATAGTACAAAAGAAAAGGTTTTATAGTTGTTTCAAAATTACTAATGCTCAACCATCTATGAGCGCTCCCAGAATAGGAAAGTGCATGTAATATAAAGCAAAAGACTAGGAATGTACACCTGATGAAGTCTGTCTAGAGCACAGGAGAAACACGTTGTGATTTTTATACATTTTAAAGTGCTAAATACAGCGAACACCAACAATTTTGGGATTGGACATTCCTAGTGTTTTGCTTTATATTATATGTTTATATTATGGGAGCGTTCATATAATCCTTTGAAGGGGTTTTGCCATGAAGTGAGTTCCTTACTTCTTATAGGCTCAGGAGAGAATATAAACAAAACATGCTGAGTCATGAAGGGCTGCAGGGGTGAGAGGGAGGGGATGAGCAGAGAGAGAGGAAGAAGGGAGCGTCTGCAATGTTTACTCAAATAATTTAAATTAAACCAGTGGATTTAAATTTAAAGCAACAACCTCATACACTGACTTTCCCCCCCACCCCCTTGCAAGTCCTTCATGCTCCCTTCATCAGAAAAGAATCCCCAAACACGCAAGCGGGCCAAAACCTGTCAGTGTCCTGGTCTGTTAATGAAAACTTTCGGAAACTAAGGGGACGGGAACTTTTGGTCCAACTCACGAACAAAAAAGGGAAAGTGAAAAAACCCTTTTTTGGAGGGGCCATCAACTTAAATTTTAAAAAAAATTTCCACAATTTTTAAAAAATAGCCCCCAAAACCGGGGACGGGGCCCCGGGCCCAAACCAAATTTTCCAAATGGGGGGTCCCCCAGTAGAAAATAATAAAACTTGTATTTCTTAACTATTTACAAATACAAGTTTTATTATTTTCTACTAAAGAGTGTCAGCGCTCTTCTTTCGTAGAAATTTGGCCCGATCTACTTCTTTTTGGTGCTTGATCCATATTAACCATTTTAAGGCCCCGGGCCCGAAAAAAGGCCTTTAAAACCCGACATTTTTTTTTTGTTTTTGCCTTTGGTTTTTAACAGTTGTAACTTTTTTATTTTATCAGTTACGCAGTTGTATGACGCCTTGTTCTATGCGGGAGCAGTTGTACTTTTTGGGGTATAGTTTAAGTTTACAGTTAAGTACAGCTCGGTTCCCAAAAGCACTGCCCTCGGACAGCAAAAGGCTCTTTTTTTGCAGCAACGCCCCCTTTAAAAGGGTTTCTGCAGAAAGAGGATCTGCACCGCCCTCTGTCTATTGTCAATGGGCGGTTGTTTACAAGTTAACACCACCTCACCTGGAACTTGAGAAGGATTTCACGGAACAGCTGCAACCTCATTCTTACAATTATGTGCTGGGATTTCGACAACAGCAACAAAGGGAAAGAATGGGCCTTCCTGACTTAACACAAAAACTGTCTATTGGACAAAATGGCGGTGGAGGAGAGGCAGAAGAAAACATTTATGAACTATCCAACAAATAAACAGCAAAAAAACCTAGAATCAAACAGCTCTGCTGATCACATTCCACAAGGCCCTTGTATTGCAGACCACTTCCTAAATCCTTCCACCTCCCTTTAACCACCACTGGAGCTTCCTAATATAATGTTAATGGAGGTCATACCATGAAATCCATTAGAAATAGGCTACTATAACATCCTTTATACTTGTTTATAAACTGGATAACATTGCATTGAATAGTGTACTTCGCTGCTCTATTCCATACCATATGTTGGGTATACTAACATATACATTGGGGAAAATAGTATTTAGTAAGCCACCTATTGTGCAAGTTCTCCCACTTAAAAAGATGAGAGAGGCCTGTAATTGACATCATAGGTAGACCTCAACTATGAGAGAAAAAATTAGAAAACAAATCCAGAAAACCACAATGTCTGATTTTGGAAAGAATTTATTTGCAAATTATGGTGAAAATAAGTATTTGGTCAATAACAAAAGTTCATCCCAAAACTTTGTTATAAAATCCTTTGTTGGCAAGACAGAGGTCAAAGATTTTCTGTAAGTCTTCACAAGGTTGGCACACACTGTTGCTGGTATGTTGGCCCATTCCTCCATGCAAATTCCTCTTAGGGGCAGTGATATTTTGGGGCTGTCGGGTGGGGAACAAGACTTTTAACTCCCTCCAACAGTTTTCTATGGGGTTGAGATCTGGAGACTGGCTAGGCCACTCCAGGACCCTGAAATGCTTCTTACAAAGCCACTCCTTCGTTGACCTGGCGTTGTGCTTGGGATCATTGTTATGCAGAAAGACCCAGCCACGTTTCATCTTCTATGTCCTTGCTGATGGAAGGAGGTTTGCACTCAATATCTTTACGGGTTCATGGCCCCATTCATTCTTTCATGTACAACGGATCCTGGTCCCTTTGCAGAGAAACAGCCCCAAAGCATGATGTTGCCACCCCCATACTTCACAGTAGGTATGGTGTTCTTTGGATGCAACTCAGCATTCTCTCTCCTCCAAACATGACCAGTTGTGTTTCTACCAAACAGTTCTACTTTGGTTTCATCTTACCATATGACATTCTCCTAGTTCTCTTCTGGATCATCAAAATGCTCTTTAGAAAATTTCATATGGGCCTGGACATGTATTGGCTTAAGCAGGGGGACACGTCTGACACTGCAGGATCTGAGTCCCTGACAGTGTAGTGTGTTACTGATGGTAGCCTTTGTTATGTTGGTCCCAGCTCTCTACAGTTCATTCACTAGGTCCCCCCGTGTGGTTCGGGGATTTTTGCTCACTGTTCTTGTGATCATTTTGACTCCATGGGGTTAGATCTTGCGTGGAGCCCCAGATTGGGGGAGATTATCAATGGTCTTGTTTGTCTTTCATTTTCTAATTATTGCTCCCACAGTTGATTTTTTTACACAACTGCTTGCCTATTGCAGATTCAGTCTTCCCAGCCTGGTACAGGGCTACAATTTTGTTTCTGGTGTCCTTCGACAGCTCTTTGTTCTTCATCATAGTGAAGTTTGGAGTGTGACTGTTTGAGGTTGTGGACAGATGTCTTTGATACTGACTACAAGTTCAAACAGGGGCCATTACTACAGGTAATGAGTGGAGGACCGAGGAGCCTCTTAAAGAAGAAGTTACAGGTCTGTGGGAGCCAGAAATCTTGCTTCTTTGTAGGTGACCAAATACTTATTTTCTACCATAATTTGTATATAAATTCTTTCCAAATCAGACAATGTGATTTTCTGGATTTGTTTTCTCATTTTGTCTCTCATAGTTGAGGTCTACCTATGATGTCAATTACAGGCCTCTCTCACCTTTTTAAGTGGGAGAACTTGCATAAGTGATGGCTTACTAAATACTTTTTCCCCCACTGTACTGATCCCCAAATTACATGCTAAACATACAAGAAAAAAATCCTTAAAAGTGTTTGTTCCGTTCTACTCTTCTTTTGCAAAACTCTGAAGAGATCTCTGAAGATATGTAAAAAATACATCATACATTTTCAAAAAACTTTTTTAGTTTCAATATGTCAGTATTCTCTGATTCCTATTAACTTCTGCTCAGCTTAGTAGATAACACTAAACCTTTTTTATCCTGCAGACAGGATTTTTTTGGGGAAAAAAGGTTTTAACGCTAAGTAAAAGAGCGAGTGCCGGGCATGCAAGTGCATTTTTGTGTCTAACGTGCTTTGTGTCTAAAGTATGTTGTCTGGCAGACGCCTGGGCAGAGAAATGGCAGATGAGGTTTAACACAGATAAATGCAAGATTAATCACATGGGGAAGGAAAAATCCATTAACATGATTCTTGTTTTAAAAATGAAAAACTCTGGGAAAAGAGTGAACTGGAGAAGGACTTGGGAATCATAGTAGACAGTAAACTTAATTGTTAGCAGGCCTAGGTCAGGCAGGCAGCTGCCAGGCAAACAGGAATCTGGGGAGTGTATTAAAAGGGGTCAATAGATGTAACATGATGAGTACTATTCTCCCAATGTACAAGTTCATGGTCAGACCACACATGGATTATTGTGTACGTTTTGGGCACCGTGCACAGGAAAGAATTGTAGAGCTTTGAACAGGTACACAAGGCGGGCAACAAAAATTAATAAAAAAGGAAAATGGGTTGGAACTAACCAGTACACAGAAAGATTGTCAAGTATTAGGGGTTATTTAGTTTAGAGAAAGGAGGTCTTCGAGGGGACATAGTTAATATGTTTAAATATATTAAAGAAAACAATATAGATATTTTCCCAAGATCTATTTATGGGAGGACTGTGATCCAGAAACAAAGGGGTGCATCTTCTGTGCCAAGAGAAAGAATGTTTACTTTATAAACATAGAAAGGGGATTCTTAACTGTAAGGAAGTGAGACTGTGGAACTCGCTCTGACAGATGGAAACTTGTCTGATTATAATTTTCACGAAAAGAGTCAAAAAAGGGTCTTGACTGCATTTCTAGAGTATAATAATATAAACATGTTATAGGACTAGGATTCTGGAGTAGGGTCGTTTGATCAGGGATTTATTCCGGAATGCAGATTGGAGTCAAGAAGGAATCTTTTACCTAAAAATAAGGAACAATTGGCTTTACTCATGAGGGTTTTGCCTTCTCCTTCTGGATCAACACTTATAGAACAATAGCTGAACTGGATGGGATGTCTGTGTTTTTGGCCTTACAAACTACAGTCATATGAAAAGTTTGGGGCATCCCTATTAATCTTAATCACTTTTAGTGTCTAAATATTTGGGTGTTTGCAACAGCCATTTCATTTGATATATCTAATAATGATAGAACAGTAATATTCCGGAATTGAAATGAGTTTATTGTTCTAACACCAAAATGTGCTATATGCATTAAGACCAAAATTTGACCGGTGCGAAAGTTGGGCACCCCGAACAGAAAAGGACATTAATAATTTAGTAGATCCCTCCCTTTTGGCAAAAATAACAGCCTCTAGTCGCTTCCTGTAGCTTTTAGTCAGTTCTGGATCCTGGGATGAATGTATTTTTGACATTCCTCTTTACAAAACAAATCAAGTTCAGTTAAGTTGATGGTCGCCGAGCATTGGGGGAACAGCCGCTTCAAAGTATCCCACATCAGATGTTCAATGATATTCAGGTCTGGGATGGAATGGCCATTCCAGGACATTGTAAATTGTTCATCTGCATGAATGCCGTGAGTAGATTTGGAGCTGTGTTTGGGATCAATTGTCTTGCTGAATATCCATCCCAGGCATAACTTTCAAATCATCACTGATTCTTGTCATTATGCTGGAAAAAAGGGGGGGGGGGGGGGGAAAAAAATTCCTGCTGATACTGAGTTGAATCCATGTGGTGCCGGCATTGGCCATCACACGCCCAAAGCATGTGGAAACCTACACAAATTTTACAGTGGGTAGCATGTGTTTTCTTGGAATGCTGTGTTTTAGGGACTCGCATGCATAACGCCCTTTCTTGTGATGACCAAAACACTAATCTTTGTTTCATAGGTCCACCCGACCCTTCTTCCAAAATGAAGACTGGCTTTGTTCAAATTGTGCTTTTGGCATACCTCAGGCGACTCTGTTTGTGGCGTGCTTCAGAAAGGCTTCTTTCGCATCACCTGTCCCATAAGCTTCTTGATGCAAGTTGTGTGTATTGTTGGACCGATTGACAGTGACACCATCTGCAGCCAAGATGATGCTGCAGCTCTTATGGAGGTGGGTCTGTGGATTGTCCTTGATGTTCTCAACCATTCTTCTTCCCTGCCATTCTGATATTTTTCTTGGCCTGCCACTTCGGGGCTTAACTGAACTGTCCTGTGGTCTTCCATTTCCTTACTATGTTCCTCACAGTGGAACTGACAGGTTTAAATTCTCTGAGAAAAACTTTTTGTATCATTCCCTGAAAACTATGTTGAACAATCTTTTAGATCATTTGAGAGTTGTGTTGAGGAGCCCAATGATGCCACTCTTCACAGGAGATTCAAATAGGAGAAACAACTTGCAATTGGACACCTTAATACCTTGTCTCATCATTGGATACACCTGGCGTTATGAAGTTAAAAGCTCAGTGAGTTACAAACAATGTTATGCTTCAGAAAGTCAAGTAAAAAGTTGTTAGAGCTATTCAAATCAATAAAATGATAAGGGGTACCCATATTTTTGCACCAGGTCAAAATTTGGTTTAATGCATATTGCACATTTTGTGGTTTGTACAATAAACCTCATTTCTCAGTCGGAAATATTACTGGTGTCCATCAGGTTATTAGATATACTCAATTTGATAGGCTGTTGCAAACACCCAAATATTTAGAACTAAAAATGATAAAGATTAATAGGGGTGCCCAAACTTTTTCATATGACTGTATGTTACTATGTTACACGAAGGGCGACATGTATGATTTTTGACGTTAAGACGACAATTTTTATATGCATTATATTAGTGTACAGTAGAATGTGCCTGATTAATGAACCCGCTCTACTGTGGGTCATAAATCAGGTGCATTCTAGCGCATTAAACGTTCAGTTTGGTTCAGGTAAACACTTTGAAAGTGGTTTTTCACCCTAGTTCTGCAGGTAATGAGCTGGAATTGCCATAACGAACTCTATACATCTATAGCTTCGTATGGTTCTAGGTGTGTCCCGCTCCACATGCCCCGCCGAAATCAGGCGCATTATAAAGTGCGGCAGGCGCTCTTTAATTGCGCCTGATAATGGCGTTTGGGCTATTTACACTATATGTGAAACGGTGCCTGAGCTAGATGTTGGGCTGATAAGACACACAGAACTTCTGGCGCAGCCACGTTCATTACATTGTCGCCTTAACTATCAGATTTACACCTAGCCTGCTAAGCTAGTTTGATTAATAGCAAGGACTTTCTAATAATCTCGTTTTTTCACCATGATATATGAATTAGTGAGAACATTTGTTTGATTTTGCAGATTATTTGAACAAAAGTATTTGAAGGATCAACTGCAACTATGTACAATAGAGTCTAATACTTTCGACTTGCCTGTCATTATTCCACCTAGGATATAAAATTTTCAAAATATACTTCAGAGCCATGTCTTGAAGCTCCTGTCCCTAGTGCAAAATCTGTAACAGCCTACAGTACTATGGTCTATGTGCCATTTATAATGCTGGTGACTTCTTATGTGGCAGTGGAGAAGAAAGAAAAAAAGAAAGATATAAAGAAATATAGAGAGAAATAGAGAGAGATAGAGAAAATAAAGAAAGAGAAAGAAAGAAAAGAAAAAGGAAAGTAAGAAAGAACACATATAGGTGCAAAAAGTACCAACTCCGCTTACTGAAAGGCAGCAGCTTCTTGGATTTTAGGCACCGTTTTTAATGAAGATAGAAAACAAAAATTTGATTCACCAAGTTTTAGAAGGCTCTTAATTTTTTTTTTAATAGAAAATTTTTATACATTAAATTCATGAAGAAGTCTCAGTCCCATTTGGAGGAGACGTGCAATCTGTGATAATCATAGAAGGCACGTATAGAGAATGAATGCAAAAATAATGAAGATTACTGAGAGACAAAGGAGAGAACTTTATTCATGCACTCCATACAGAGGTGGTCTCCTTACAGGGGCTGTCCAGTGGAAAAAAATATTTTCTAATCTCTCCCCCAAGGCACTTTTTTATATTTTCAGAGGGCATCCCGCAGCTATACACCAGATGTTTGATGACAGCAAGCTCAGTAGTTCTGTGTCTGAACACACAGAAAATAGCTCTGTGTTGAGGCCAGGAGATCAGGTGACCAAAGAGATGTAGCTTTTTTTAGAGCAGCCCTTGAGGCCACACACCTTTGATCTCAAAGTTTTGCACCATGAGATTTTTGGGGTGGCACCTGACTGTCACAACAGTCAGGGGCCTGATGAAGGGCCCCAGGTCTGCCATTTTACTGGTCCTATTACACACTTCCTAGTATTGCAGAACAGTGTACAGGTGATTGTGGCCCCAAGTGGTCAAGTACAAAAAGGGGAACTAAAAATACATGTAAAAATAAAATGTAAAAGTTTTAAAAATATAAAAAAATGGAAACGTTCAGAACTTCTGCCTTTCCCCATTTTACAAATAAAAAAAGAAAACATTAAAGAAGTAAACATATTTGGTTTTGTACACGGTGTGAAGTGGGGTAAAGCGGGGTAGTGGACCATGGACCAAACTGCCGGGGCTTGCTCGAGGTGGCGTAACCAAGTGGCATCGGGGCATAGGGTATCTTAACAGAGCCTTTGATGGTAAGGTTGCTGACCCCAAACGACCCCAGGTTGCTTACCTCAGAGCAGTACAAGCAGTGGCAGCTGACCAGAAAGGCCAGAGTGCCAATGCTCAGGCACCAACAGGTAAGGACAGAGACCAAAGCAGGACTAGAAGTAAATATGTTGAGGTACAAACAAAAGACAGGACAAAACAGATGCTAAACAGGAGGATAGCAAAAGTAAGGGAAACAATAAATAGACAGACTGAAGTACACCAAGAACATAAAGCAAAGACGTAAGCTAACTCATGGCAAGAAAAACTCAAGGGGATCATGACAGGGCAGGAACACGGGCAGGATGTGAGTGCAGAAGGGAAGTGCAATGCTCATTGGGGGGGTGCATCTTGCAAGGAAGACAACAGACAGAGAAGCAAAGAGACCACAGATTAGGGGGCACACTCGTAACTGCGAACAAAACAAGTATCAGACCAATGATATTATCCACGATCCAGCAACTCAGACTACACAAGAGGACAGAATGTAAACAAACAACAACAACCACAACAAAACAAGAGATCAGGCAGGGAGTTTGTGAGGAGAGCAATGGAGAAGGCTTATAAAAACATGCGGTTGGGAAGGGGGAGTGTGGACAGAGAAAGCAACGCATGACTGATCGCACAGATGCTGGGGAAATTAAGGAAGGGAAGAGGGTTGGTCGGGACGTTCACAGCCATCTATAAGAGACATGATGATGATTCGTGGCATGCAGACCAGGAAAGATGCGAGGAGCTATAGCAATCACAGGTGAGTTAAAGCAGAGAGCTAAGGTGCGTACTCACAGTGAGACACTGGAAACAGGTAAGACAGAACTGCGCACTAGGAAACATAGTTACGGGATCTGCCGGTTCAGCAAGCAGACCTGGCGCGGCGAGCGCGTAAGGGAGACACCGGGGAAACGTGGCACGGACCGGACTGATGCCGCCCACTCCTTTTAGCCCATCCGTCCAATACAATACAAATGGAAAATGGAGCATCTAAGGTCTGGGGACCGAAACGCATAGACCGGGGGCAACCTCCGCATAAGAACCAAGATCTAAAGGTGCACAGCCAGTGCAGGGGGAATAGTAGTGATAATGAGGTGCACAGGTGGAATCAATACCGGAGGGATAGGCGAGAATAGAGGAGAGTGGATACAAGGGTCAATGATAGAGAGACCGGTAAGGCCGACGGGGAACCTTCAGGGCTTCAGCAGTCCGTAAGCCACGGGGTGTACTCAGGGGCTAAACTATGAGAGACCGCGAAAGCCACGGAGGGACTCAGGGGCGAGACCGGATATGCCACGCGGGAAAATCAGGAGGCTTAAGAAGGTGTGACCGTATAGCCTCGACGGAGACTCAGGGGCAAGAGACGATAAGCCACTGGATAGGAGGGAGTCAGGGTACACTGTGAGTACGTATAGCCACGGGGACTCAGGCGAGACCAGTAAGGCTACGGGGACTCTTCAGGGGAGTCCGGTAATAAGCACGGGGACGTCAGAGTGCAGTTTGAGGGAACCGTATGCACGGGGACTGTCAGGGACTCGGAGGAGACAGCGTAGAAGCCACGGTGGTTGCTCAGGGGTCAGCACTCGTGATAGCTCACGGGGACTCAGAGAGAAAGGGTATGGACCTCAGCAGCTCCCAAACACCAGAAAAGACTGACCTAATAAAAACAGAGTGTAGAGTAAAAATCACTTCCCACTGCACTGGTTGAAAAGGAGGGACAGCACTCAGGAAACACAGACCTTGTGCACATGGACCTGACAAAAAAACAGAGGGTCGCGCGCAAGATGTCAGCGAGAAATGAGTGTCCATGGGCCGCCTGTGAGTAGACGGATTTACGCTCGTTAACGGAAACTATTGAAGGGGTGTGTTGCCGGCTAAAGCGTGTAGTGGACCCACTGGACCACTGCCGGGACTTGCTACGAGGGGCGCTAACTCTCCAAGGGCACATCTGGAGCATATGGGGTATATTCACCGAGCCTTGATGGTTAAGGGTTGGCAGACCCCTACAGCCACAGGGTGCTACTCAGAGCAAGTCCCCAGCAGTGGCAGTGACCAGATCAGCCAGAATGTGTCACATGCTAGGCACCAACAGTGGATAGGGACAGAGCACAAAGGCAGACTGAAGTAAATATGTGCATAAGCGGTACAAACAAAGAAAGGACAATCAGATTGCTAAACAGGAGGATAAGCCAAAAGGTATAAGGGAACAATAAATAGGACAGATGATGACACCAAGAACTATAAGGTCAAAGACGTAAGCTCAACTCTCGCAAGAATCCAAGGCCATGACCAGGCAGGAACACGGCAGAGACAAGCAAGAACTCACAAAATGACACAGACAGAGACACAAAGAGACCACATGGCACACCGATACTTGCTAAACAAACAAGATCAGCAACACAGCAACAGAACTACACCAAGAGACAAATAAAAACAACAAGGATCAGGCAGGGAGGAAGGTGTGAGGGTGCAAGCAGGCTTTATAAACCCACCGGTGAAGGGGATTGGCAGAGGAGACAACCCTGCTGCCACTGTGGGAATAAAGGAAGGAAAGATGTGGCCCGCCGCCTATATAGAGACAGGGAATCAGGGCAGCCAGCCATGCTGGAGGTAAGCAGCAATCACAGGTGAGTAAGCAAGAGGCTACCAGGTAAGAGCGCACACGCGACACTGCTACAGGAAACAGATGCGAGTAGGTGAAACATAAGGTACGACTGCGAGTCGCTGCAGATAAGGCGCAGCTGTTAAAATAAGGACAGGAACGTGGCACGGACGTGAGACAGGTTCACCCATCTGTAAAAGTATCATGAGGATAGAAACATTATTTCTCCGCCAAGTAACAAATGTTGTAAGAAAACCTCAGAGTGATAACCAAAAAAAAGAAACTACCACTATAGAGACCTGACTCGTATGAAAGAAAAAAAGAAAGAAATATATATAGATTTAGTATGTAATATGCGTGTAGTAAGCTGGTCAGGAATGAAGATTTGATAATGCACTCCGAAGTGTAATGTGCAATTAACTAGTAATCATACAGGCATATTTGACTATTTGTGTTTCAGCATCCAAGCCCAATTTTATTTTTTGTTGCTTTCTAGTTACATTATATGGTGTGCCTCGAACCAGGGCGATTCTTGACGTGAAGGCTGGCCGGATACTAGTGAATTGGTTAGCTTTGAGAAGGGTGATTGATTTGTTCCACTGATAAGAGAACAAGAACTACTCTATTTCCATTTTAGCACAGGAAAGTAAATTTAGAAGCATGATGGCGTTTTGGTAAGGCAATGGAGTCAGAAAAATATGAACATGGTTTAAGCTGCATCTTAAGCGGCTGGGGCTTTTTTTTCTTCCACTCGTTTTGTTTTTCCAATCTTTCCCAGAGCCATAAATTGTTTAATTTATGTCATCGTTATAGTAGACATATTGGATGTAGGGTCTTTTTTTTGGCAGGAGACAAGATGTATGAGTACTGTTTTAGTGGTGTCATTCAGGTGCGTTTACAAAGAGGAATGATACTGGGAAACCGTCTAACATTTTTTAGAATTGGGGCACTTTAAAATGTGAAGTAAAAAGACTCACCATGTTTGCTAGTGTTTTGCCTTTTTACTGCTTTCAATTTTCTTGTATAAATGTAGTGTCTCGCGTGTTTTTTGCTTACAAGGTTGGATACGAATCCGCAGCTAATATCAAACTATGTACGGTTTGTTCGTTATGTTTGTAAGGTACGTTGTTAATACAAATTAGTGCAAAAACATGATGTGTCCGCTATTTTTCTTAAGTTGTCTAGCCGGATGTGCTATGTTTCTTGCAACCACTATACTTTTTTGAAATTGAAACTCACTGACATTGAGTGGGAGAGGGAATTTATTGTGTGGGGCTGAGAGTGTCTCTTTCCAATTAGTAAAGTGCTCGCGGAGATATCGTTTTGGCGCCTGTCAGATATGAACATAAAGAGTTGTTGTTATTATTTTTATTGAGTACACAGGGTAGGGAGAGTTATACATGCGACGCCGTTTTTGTTGATTAATATTATATTCCAATTGGTAAGGGGACTGTAAATGACCGCAAAAAAACAATTTTAGGCATTATAGAATTTTTTGTTTTTTCTATGTGGTTAGATCAGTGTACGGGATGAGAGAATTAAAGGTCTAATGAAACGGCGTCAATGACGCAGAATGATGTTATAATTATTTATTTAACTTTTATTGTTTTGTATTTGTAAAAATGGCAAAAGGGGGATTGAGATTTAGAATTGTTCTGTGTTTTATCTCATATGTTTGTTTTCCACCTTTACAAACATTGTTGTTTTTTTTTTTACTTTGATGACAGCTCTCTAGGTTGTGACATTCGCCCGCCCTCTGAGGTGGCAACGATTCGCTTATACATTCACTGTCAATTGAAAATACTCTCAATACTCATATACATTAGTGCAGGAGTAGTACTTCAACTGACTGGCCCTTCACTGATGTCTGGGCAAACTAAGCAACTAGCCGCCACGTCATGCATGTGTGATTAATCTATAACAGAGATGGGGAATGATGGGATGTTATTAGTGTTCAGGCAACTGGAGGACGCCGCAGTTTGGAGGATATGCCTGCAGTTTGGGGTTGTAACGCCAGAAGATGATGGCTGAGACTACTTACATACGCTTCCTGCCTGGGCAGGAAGTAGTAATAGACAGAATGACACTGGGTGACGCAATGCTGGGCACCCCAATCGGACGTGAGGAACGTGTGCATGGCACTGTTTTCAATTGTATTTAAATGTCGCGCGGCCCTCATTTGTTTGCTGGGTCTAAGGGATTAAGAGGCACGGATGGGCCCCCAGCACCATTGTGCGCTGTAACCGCAGAGTGTGCTCATACATCATATGTCGGTAAGGGGTTAAACAAAAAATAGGAATGTTGTAAATGTACAATACGCTTCTAATGATATGCTATGTGCCGTGATTTGCGCTAATCGCGGCACAAAACATTCAATTGGTAGAGTATGTAATGCCCTATAGAGGCACCATGCGCATGGAGGCACATAGCTTAATCTTTACTAGTATATGAAATGCGCCTAAACATCATACTTGTTAAAATAGTGAATATGCGGGCCTAACACAATATACACTTGAACTGATGTGATATGCGCCTAATTAGGCAAATTTCATTATGGACGGTGAAGCGCTATCATTTTTAGGGCATTATGTTTACCTATGCAAGGTATATACCTAGAACGCAAAGATTTTTGATAGCAGGTTGGACATTTCAGGCGCTCTTTTAATTGTATTTATTGCGCCTAAAAACTGACGTAGACTTACGCACACACAATTTTCGGACATCTCGCCCTAAATGTTAATACAATTTAATAGTTTAAGCTATATCTCTCTTTTCTCATTCATCAAATAGAAATAAAACAATTAAAGATAAACTTGTATGCACACAAATATCAGACAGAAAAAGTTCTAGTGCTGGAATTGTATGTTTTGGTCACCTCACCTAATCTCTCAGGAATCGCCAAAAATTCATATGTACCTCAAAATGGTACCAATGAAGACTAAAGCTCATCCCGCAAAAAACAAGCCATCACACGGGTATCAGTCGTTTATAAAATATAGAATTTATGAAGAATAGCATTTCATAGGCTTACAATTTTTTTTAATTTTTTTTTAAAGATTTTTTATAAAAATATATAAATTTGGTATAATCCAAGTCATAATGACCTACAGAGTAATGTTATTACTTCACTTCTATTGCACAGACAACTCTGAAAAATTTAAACCCATTACACCGCACAAAATTTTTTTGTTAGTTTTCTTATACACCTTCCAGATAGAAGATCCAGCCAGAACTTGCACACGTTCACCTGGGCACAAGGTAAGCCAAAAGGAAATTTCAACACAGAAACCAGCAGAATTGCGAATGCAGCTCTGGAGTGTAATTCAAGTTGTAGTATAAGATAAATAATAATAATATTGTACGTTACTTAAATTTTGATGTACATGCATTATGTAAACTGTATAAAGTTTTTAAAAAGTAATTATACATTAAAAATGAGTTGGTCCAATTTTTTTAAAGTTTTATTTTAATATAATTTAAGAATGGGAAAAGCATTCAGACAAGTATTCTATCCTATATATTTAAAATTCATGATGTTCCATTGATGTGAAAATCTAGGCTTGTCTTATGATTGAATAACAATGTGAAACCTTACAAGCCTTTTCACTCATATTCCAATACACAATTTGCCTTGAAACACATGAAAATTATGTCAAGTGAGCCTTACCTTAAATCGCACCAGGTAGCCTAGTAAATGAAAGTATACGAGGACATATTTGAGATGTGGAAAATAATATGAACTAAACCTGCAAACAAAATCAATCAAAATATAAAGAAAAAAAAGCCATTATTATTAACAGGACAAAAAAACCCCCAAAATTAGTGAGCACATCCAAAAGAATTTGTATAGGTGCACGCTTTCTGCATCTGCTATAACGAGCATTGCCTAAGGAGTATGTTCACACTCGGCACGTAATTTCAGAATTGCATTTCACCGGGGTTTTGCGTCTTTGTGCTTAAAACTCGGTGAGCATTGCGGCCGTAACGCTATAGGTAATCACACTAGGCTTCTCTTAAGCGAAATAATAGGATTACGCCTCGTCCCCCCGCGTTGTTTACAAATACGAACCGTATTGACGCATGGGAGATAAGTGACATGGTCAATTATCGTGCTGCGATTAATTAATGTCTATGGGACCGCCCCTCTCCCCACCCGTGCTTCGGAAGTATGCGCTGATCAGCGCGACTCCCAAATCACTCGGCGTACTGTACGCTCGCCGTGAATTACGCCTACTGTATCATGTGAACATTTCCTAACACTCAAACAGAAATATAACCAGCACTCTATAATGCCAGGGTGCACGATGGTTAATTTAATTTCTTTAAAATTGTTTTGGATGTGCTGACCAATTTTGTTTTTTTGGCTCTTTTTTATTATTGTTTTTTATATCTTGATTGATTTTGTTTGCATGTTTTAGTTTATATTATTTTCCATATCTCAAATATATCGATGTATTACTTGTATTTTTCTACGTTTTTCCTGGGTCTTTATGATTAATTGCCAAGGTTCACTTGACATCATTTTCATGCATATTTTGTGTGGGAATAAGAGTGAAAAAGCTTTGGTTGTGCACGCCACCCATTCACACAGACTTTTTTTAATCAGATGTTTAGAATGTCCAGTGCTGGGACTAGAGGTACTGAAACCGCACGATCGCAAAGTGAGGGAAAATGTCAGAGTAGGTTCCCATCTGAACTAGGTCACATTGTCGTGAGTGTGATGGCTCTTGCAGTTTGTGACAAAAAATGTACGCTAAGAAACCGCAAATTTTCTTATATCTCTAAGTAGCAGAAATGTATTTTGACAATTTTTTGGGGTGTTCATAAAGTGCTGCTGATATTGTGTTGTGTTTTGCACATTAGGAACGAGCTCTGTGCGCTTGGTACATGTCAGTTAGAAGGCATTCATACTTATAGATGTGGCATAACAAAAGGCCCTAAAAGGATGTTCCCATGTTATTTATTAGCTTTAAACATATATGCAGAGGTAAATAAACATTAGTAAATACATGTCTGTTCTGATTTTGTTTAATTTCAAAGATACAGCAGGTTATCTATGCTGCTTGTGTTAACAGGAATGGGTTTTCAGTTGGATCTATTGAAATCCTCCAGTATTTGCTATAGATAGCCGAATGACGAGGCTCTCTGTTATGTCTTATCTACAGAGGCGCTGGAGATACCACAGTTATCCCTGCTTACGACTAATATTCATTTTTTGTTACCTGATGGGCTACAGAAAGACTTATTAACCTTTGTGACAGGACTGACGCCATGCCAGAAATACTTGTAGTTGACAAGTGATGGTCTCAGAAAATTCACAACTTTCTTATTGTACTACAAGTAGTTTCCAGACAGCGTGCATTCAAGGCGGAGGTGCGAGGGCAATATGAATGGTACTTGATAACTTCACCAATAAATTATAGATGGCCTTGATACAATGTCAACAAGCCGGAGCATGGAACTGCCAATTACCTGTCTGTGGTGACGATAATGAGATGGCTGCTGAGGAGTGATCTCTACAGAACATGAAGTATTAGCCTACTGTAATGTTTAGTAACCAATGTGAAAAAGATGTGCTACTTGTCACTGTTATCTTGCCTGTGGTGATAATGAGATGATTGCAGAGAAGTGATCTCTACAGAACATGAAGTGTTAGTTATTGTAAAGCTCAGTAGCAATTGTGAAACAGAGGTAGGTGTTACCTGTCATTGTCATCTTGCCTGTGATAATAAAGAGATTGACCGACTGAGAAAGATTCTTGACAGGAAAATGAGTGTCAGCCTATTGTAAAGCTCGCGGGTATAATAATTTGACATAGAGGCTGTTAACTTATTCATTTCTTATCTTGTCTGTGATCGTGAATGTTTCAATGAAATTGACTGGCGAGAAAAGTGATCTCTATAGAATAAGAACTTTAAGCCTATTCTAAAGCTCAGAAGCCAATGCAAAAACTGCAGGATTTAAATAAAAAAAAAAATATATATGTAGATAGTGACATTAAAAATAGAAAAAGTCTTTAAAAATAGGTAAACATTAGTGTTATGATAATGGGGTCAGTTCGTACTGCTAATGGTGGACGGCGTCAGTTTTAGGCTGAACCACTATGGTACACCGGGGTAGGTGTTTGATCCCTTGGGCCACAGTAGACTAGGAGCGAAGATGGTTATAGCGGACCATGTCAGGGAGCAGAATTTAAGGGGACCCGGTCTTCAACGGAGCTCATCGCAAGGCCGCACGGGTCTAGCTGCGGGGAACCCCTAGGTCACTACCTCTGATGTAACTACTCACGGTGACAGCCGAAGTGTTAGACAGTGAGCCACGCGAACAGAGTTGAGAAGGGGTGACAAGCTAGGTACAACTCGTGACTTGTAGCAGAGTCCCCTAGAAAGGATAGAGGACTGGTATTGCAGCAGGAAACAGCAGCAGAATGTTTTTAATGACTAGTAAACCTGGCTGTTAGATACAGGTAAAACTGGAAGCAGAACACCACACATGCAGTCAGGGGGTCAGGATCTCAGACTGAAAAGAGTACACCAGCAAACATCTCGCGCAAAGAACATACTGACCCTGGCAGCATTAAGACTAGGAGAATATTTCCTTAATTTTCACCAGAGGTCACAGGTCGATTGGACTGGTAGTATTGAGTGAACTGTGTCCCTTTAGATCACAGGGACATTGAAGCGCACGCACCCAGGAGAGGGACGCTCGTGCGCACACAGTGACGCCAACGGGGCCGGCGAGCGTGCGCCTCACAGGAGCGCGCGACCGCAACAGGGAGCAGGAGTGAAGACAGGTGAGGTTGACTCTGGGTAGCGGGCTCTACAGGGTGGGCCAACAACATTGGGACTACATGCATGGGACACCTGCGGAGGACATGGGTCAGTCCTGCAGTCTGAGGCAGGGACTGTGGCGTGGATACCCGTGACAAAGATAGGTCATTTTTGATAACACAATTCGCTTTGTAATAAAAGTCAGGTTATTTTTTCTACAATGATTTTCATTAAATATCTAATTTTGAAGATTCAATTAAGTTTGAATATTTCATGACTGTGTTTTGTAATATGACTAGGTTAATTTTAGTGACGTCAAATGATGAAACACATTTTAATCATGAGATCACTTTACACAACTCTAATGTCCTCTACCTCATGAATAACATCTATTATTAGATGACAAAATTATTCTGAACGCAAGAAAAAAAACTATAATCTGATTCAATTTAAATTGTTCAGTTTAGTGTATGTAGAATGATTAGAAGATTCTGTTGGTACCATTGCAATCTGTTAGATATGAGTTCAGCATAGTTACGAAGATACCACAATGACATACAATCATGTCCTCGCTCTCGTAGCTTTTGTGTATCTGTAAGATCTCGTAGTGTCGCATCGCTAATGACTAGAGCTACTCGTAGGCAGCAGTTCTTTTACTATGTAGAAAAATATATCATCCGCAAAGCGCATATGTATGAGATGATACCTGAGCACTTAGAGCCTCCTTACATTCAGCACTAGTTGAGAAACAGATTTGGTTATTCATGTGAGATGTTGAGAAAACGTTACAGATATTTGCCTGAAGGGTTTAAGTATGTTTTAGGGTATTGTAATGCATTAAGTATCTGTTACCTAAAGTGGAAAGAGTCATTTATTAGTAGGTCTGATACAGACATCTTAATGCTGCACTGGACAATCACTATTCAGGATGCAAGGGATGAAGGTTGACTAGCCCTACTTTTTGTATCTTGCTGCACTAATTTAAGCCAGAAGTATTTTTTTTGTGGTGGAAGACAGCTTGAAATTGAATCATAGAGCCTTTAGTTAACATATGTATATGACACACAAAAACATTAATTTGAAGACAACAATTTATCTAAAATATAAAATAAGTTGCAATAACAGGTTCAGATGGAAAGTCTACATTTTTAATCTGTATGTAGCACCCTTCGGTAAACGATAGGTCGACATATTCTATTTATTATACAAGTGAGGAAACCTGTAGGGGGCACGACGATGTAGGACATCGAGGCCCTGACGCTGTTCCCAACCACTGTCCATGTTTCTTTTTGGCGGTGTGCCCGACTCCTTAAGAGGTAGGCCCCAACCGAAGACTGCGAGATACACTAAGTACTGTAGGTGAATACACAAGACGCAGACAAAACAAACACTAAGCACAATAACAGAAGGTCAAACTAGCCAAGTCAGCAACAGTCGGGAGAAGCACAGAATCACTAAAGCAGAGGAGTAGGGGGGCGTGGCCTGGCAGGAAGCAGGGAGTGAGAGCTCCGTGTGGACCACCGGGTATTAGAGCCATTAGTGCACGCACATGAGCCCCAGGAAGGCAAGGGGAAACTAAGGGCTGGAGCAATACCTCCATCTGAACACCCCGCATATATCTAACTATTTTGCCACCTTGCGGACACCTGCCGTCGGCCTGTGACGTATAGCCACTCTCTCACGGGAGCGACGGCTCTCATCTTGCCGGCGTACAGTGCTGGGCCGGATGTAACCTCTAGTCAGCAGCGCAGCGAGCAAGCGCAGAGCAGGATACCTGTTCCCCCCCTATAGTGGGCGGCACGCTGAGTAGAGGTATCGGCACGTCCTGAAGAGCTAGAGAGGACTGCCGGACCGTCTCGCGGTACGCAGAGACCAGGAGAGTCCTGGATAGGATCTCAGTCGGAGAGGAAGCAGAGGAGCGGAACACGCTTGACATGGCCGCAGGCGCACTGATCGGTAGCGGCGGAATAGTGAAGCGAGTAGAGATATAGGACGCCGAGATTCAGATGGCAGAGTAATGCTGGTGATGCCTCCACTGAATGGGGGACCACTTGACCCCTCAGATCCCTGACTTTCCAGGGGTACCCAGAACAGGGAATGGTACCTATGCGCAAGTGGACTGTATCAAGCCAAGGAGGCAATGCTGAGTGGGACTGAACAGAGCTCAGGGAGAAAGATGTACTCTGCCCAAAGCTGCAATTTGTGCTCACCCCAGCTGGTGGCGACGGATGGCACAGCATTGCCTCCATCGGGATGATCGACTGAGGCCTGCATTTCCCCTGACCTCCATCCACATAAGCTCACATGGTGTGCATGGGCAACTAATCAGGACTGCAAACAGGCCTGGGGAGGCCCCCCATTGCCAGGGTCAGGACCGGACAATCCAGACCAGTGTTGCTGCACTCGAGTTTGACCCCTTACTGAGGGAGGTGTCCCCGGCGGTAATTTGCACCCATTGAGACAACCCAAACTTTAGCCAGCTGGGGGCTCTGCTGCGCCTCTTCCACCAAGCAGAGGACAGGGCCGTGGCCGCCTCCTTCTCATGTCCATGGCTAAGGACCAGGGCTCATGCCGGTGGTCCGCAGGGTCACCCTGAAGGTTGAAAGCTCTTTTCTACTCCTGCCAACTAGAAAGCTGATCTAGAATGAACTGGATCAGGATCTCTCAAGTGTGTCGCTTGGCAACACGATTTGGCCGCTGCTGTGAAGGAGGTATGTTCTCGGATAGGTACAGCACAGAGTAAAAAGTTCTGTGAGGCCATTCGGCTTCGGTCCAGGCCTACAGTTACTGGAGATGCAGTCCTCTCTTAGAAGCCAAAAGTCAGAGATCATTGTGTTTTTGTTGAGCACCTAGATGACCTAGAGAACTAGAAACCGCAGGAACAATGTGAGGGGTGCGCGGCCTGCTGAGACCATCCAAAATCACAAGATCTTGCGCAATCCTTAAACAATAAAAATCTGTCAACTCTATCCGGGTAGGGAAAGAGGTGCTCATATAGAGCGTAGATCGAACGCTCCATCCAGAGCAACTGCGCCCCTCTCGAGCCAAAGATAGTTCCAAGAAGCCTAGGGATACGTGATCTGCAGGTCCATTTTATGCTCTAAAAATGAAGAAATAATGAGGAAAGCGAGAAATGCACCGAATATTGTGTTTTGCTGGGCGGCCGAGGCTCGCGCTCATTCCCAGACCTATCCACGTGCATCGTTGCGTCCTAAGGAGCGGCCTACTAGACCTTTTTTGCTAAATGTTCTTCAGAGAGACAGATCTCCCTATCGCTGGGGTTATCCTTTTTTGCCACTCCATGTGCAGACAGAAAGAGGTGGACCATCGTTTCATTTCGGCATCCGGCGACTTGCAATGTTTTACCACAGCTTTAAAATTGCCAGCTGTTACTTACCTGAGTGGGAACGATATATGCGCATCGATCTGTGCCAAGAAGTAGGGCGATTATCTGGCCAGAGCAGATTGGGACGGGCCCCTCTCCTTTGACTCATCCAGTGGATTTTACACTTGCAAAAAAAAAATCAGATGAGGTTGGTTTCCAAGATGTTGAAGGGGGAAGATGACTCTACACTAAGGCGAAGGCCTGGCTGCATGTTTTACTACTTAGTGATTGAGTCGTGTCAGGGGTTCCTGTGATAGAAAGAGACCGATGGGATGCGCTGATTTTGAAAGGGAATCTGTGTGAGGGCTGTTTGTTTGTGAACGGACGCATATCTATAGGTAGATGTGGGTCATTTCTGTGGGGGGGAATTTTCCCCTTGTGAGAGACCACTTGGGGGTAGTCTTGTTATATTTTTACCTTTGCTAGCTGTGAAGACCAGGGGGTGGCGTTCATCAAGTTATAATGTATATTGGTTCTTGCTAGTTGTTCAGTTTACAGTGTACTTAATAAGTTGAGGTCCGTTACTAACAAAAAACCGGTGAGTACTTGGTCTAGGTTGTTCTCTGCTGCATATTGAGAGCTTGGTCTCGCTTCAGAACCCTATACGTAGTAATAGTGGTTGCTAACTCCCAAAGATAGTTTGGAGGGAGGATCAGCAGGGGGGCACCATCGTGCTCCGTTTATATAGCGCAGCAAGAGTGTGCTGCAAGTTTGCTAGATTTGTCATTACTTACCTATTGTACTCCAACTTAATACGGTGGATTTATGTTTTGTTTGCTTCTCATGATTATTACTGATTATTGGATAAATGTGGATGCTTGGGAAGAACTCGATCTCGGGACTTGGGATCTACGCTCACGCACTGGGGTTCTGCATGGGAAATAGCCCGGGGATGATTTTTTGTTTTAGAAATTTAAATATGGTTGATGCTAAAAATTCTTCCCTTAAATGGTTAGGGAATTTAATAATTTCCGGAGAAAGAGCGCCCCAGGTGATATATGAGTGTATGCACAAACAGAAAAACAGCAGGGTTTCTGTCTGCAGGCGACTGCATCTCCTTTTGGGCGCGCAACCTGAATGGTATAGAAAAACAAATAAACCAAATCGCGTTGACTGGTTCCACTAGTAAGTAACGCCCACATTTAAAACCAAGGGGGTTGCAATCCTTGTTTACATAAAGAGAGTACTTACATAGTGCCAAAATTTTTGGAGAGTGAAAATGTTGACAGAAGATGGGCTTATGAACTTTAGGTCACGTTAATCTCTTTGTCAGATGACGTATGATCTGGTGGCCTTGATATACGCACTATTGCATAATATTCTATGCGCCCCGACGCAAAACAGTTGTGGTCAACAGTCATCCTATTCTTTACAAAGGTGCTGATGAGTGCCGCCAATATTTGGCCGCAAGGTGGCGAAATAATAATCTGTTGGGGAGTTTTGTAAGTTTGCAGTACAGCCCTGAATAACAGATCAGACTTACCTCAGAGGCAATCCTTTATCTCAGTTTTAATAAACTGACAAAATTCGACAACACTGCTGATATCTGTTTACTATGCAATGTGATGTGTGGGCGCTCCTACTGTATCCCCATTTGTGCGAAGATGACTATTCTGTCTATTGTGTGTCATCCCCATGGGAGCTAATAGTTCAGCATTAGATTATGTGTTTCTTCAGCACGTCCCGTCACTGCACCCAGTGAAGGGAACGGGCATTGGTAGCATCTTATTATCGGACCACGCACCTGTGCATTGAGGAGGGTTTGCCCTACCGAGCCAGGCCGGGAAGCATTTCTCTGGATGAGGGTGTGATTATGAAAGGTCACTTTATTGTAAGCGATGAGTGGTTTGGTGGTGACAGATTTATCCAAGACAATTAGAAAATCACTTTTGTTCATAGACTACATGAAGAAACAGACTCCTCTCACTGGTCAGTCTCAAATGGGAGTCGTCTTAAATGCGTGGTTGCGATAGGTGATCCCTTATCAGCATGAGCGCCAGAATTAGAGAGAGGGCGCATGACAGCGCCAAGATTGGATAAGAGATAGATAGAGAGAGAGAGAGAGAGACTTGCAATGCCCTGGAGAGAGTGCGGCTACCATAAGTCACTCTCTCTTGGGCGGAGGTCTGGATCTGGAAATTGTGATGCTGTATGGTATGTACTCGCTACGCAGAGATTAAGTTGCCTTCTTTGGGATAGAAATCACGAGCTCAGATATTAAGCTAAGATATGTGCTGGGCTTCGATTAGCTGTATTTATGTTGGAGTAATTAAAGTGCAGAAGCAGAGTATGATGGCGCTAGGTTGCATTAGGGACCATACAAGGGCTTTGCCTGTATTTAGTTCCCTGCTTGCGTTACAAAATTAGCGTATGGGGGGAGAGACAGGCATCAGACATCGTATACTCCCTAATGTGTGACTAGAGCTGGTTTTCGTGATTTTTAGTAGCAAAGCTGTATAAAATCATTCAGCGAAACGAGTAATGGAGGGTGCTCATGTTCTGCCCTCTCAGGGAACTTCGTGGGAGAACAGAGATATGTGCTCCCGTAGGAGAGATTGGGCAGGGTAGTGTGTGCTCATGTATGAGAACGATGGATTGGTATCCAGTGAATAGTTAGCACCGACGGAGTTGGCGACGTACTGGCAGCGCAAAGATCGGGCGGGAGTTGTGGCGCCCAATCCGCGGTCGAAAAGAAGCCGTTTGTGAAACACGGCCGCATTTACTGGCTATCACAATAGGCAACAAAAAGGTAACCAGTTAGTAGAAGGCATAAGGACGCACAAATGGCAACGCAGGTCCCTTTTATAACAGATAGAGAACAAAGAAGGACAGGAGGTAGATTTGGAGGAGCAACAAAGAAGAACGGGTTGGGAGAGCGAAGGCTCTTGTGCAATCAGAAAAAGAAATGAGTAAGGAGAAATGAGGTTTGAGAAAACTAGGTCAGAGTTGACTGGAGGACAACGGAGACGATTAAGCAGTCGCAGTGGACCAAGCGATGTAGATCAATTATACTCAAGAGTCAGTATACGCCTAATAGGGATCAGTGTTTCACACTAGTGAAAGAGACAAAGAGTAAAGAAAGGAACGATTGAGTCTCTTCCTCAAGAACCGCGGATTTTGTAATGTATGCAGATGCGGACCGAGGGATGAGGCGTCAGGGTTCAAAGTCTGGGTGTCTTCTGTCAGGCAAGAATCTATGACAATACCTATATATAAAATGTGTATTAGGTGGGTTTCACATTATTTTGTTGCTACATGCCAAGTATTCATAGGTGGTTAGCGTGAAAAAAAGTATATGCCTGCATGTTCGATACCAACAATTGCAGCTAGGGCATCTCCATAGGGAATTAAGAGTGAGCAGACGTGAGCCATTTGTGGCAGTGGGTTATCATGTTACTCTTTTTTTCATACACATTTCCTACGCTATTGAGTCCCACAAGATAAGCGTTTGCCGCCGAGAAATAGAGCAAACGTAGCCCATACAGGTCTACTTCTGCTTTATTATCCTCTATGGGGCCTGCCATGGCTGCGTCACGGTGTCTGCCGGAGAACCTTTTTTCACGCTACTCCGACGAGTACCTCGAATGTAGCCCAATTAACATAGTGTGAACCCACCCTTATCACTATGTATACAATCAGTAAGTAGTCACATTTTTAGACTAATATTTACACAGAGGTGACACGAAGAGATTGAGTTGTTAGTGAGTCTGAGAATGATGCTGCTGCCTTTTTCTGTTAATATATAGTATTCACAATAAGTACTAAACACATACATGTGTATTTCATCATAGTAACTTTGGTTAAATCTCTCCATATTCTTTCTTCTTTGTCGCCCTCTCTATCACATCAGATTATTCATTATATAAAAGTAAATAAGTAATATCCCTTCCTTCCTTCCTTCGTCCCTCACTCCTGCCGATTCTATTATGATATACTATAAGCTACTATGTTATTAAATTTATTTCTTTGCGAAGTTTTTGTGCTTTTAAATGTGTCTTGATATGATAGCGATTTTTTTCTCCTTTCTATATGCTTGATTCTTATTCCATTTCTTTGGAATTTCTTTTCATTCTCTAAAAATGATAGCACTTATATGTTGACTAAACTCATTAATTATTTTCAGAAAATACAACAGCATCTCATCGAATACACTGTTACGTACGACAACAATAATTAATGGTGAAATACTCATTCTAATGCCATCGAGACTAAAAGAAATCAAACAGCAATTCATTATTTTTTACTTTTTACTGTTAATTAGTGTTTAAAAAGCAAAACCCAATATTTAGTCTAATTAGCCAAATCCAAGCTAAACAGAGGTTATAGAGTTAGTAAAAGTTAAAAACAATGCTATTTGATGGCTCATGGCAAAGTTGTGTGTTATTTATTTTCATATTTTAAGATATAAAAAGTGATAAATCACGAAGGAACACGAGAACATGATATGTCAGTCCACCTATTTAGACAGTTATGAGCTACGATTTAAAATGGGTATTCTTGTGTCATTTAATTGATTAGCTTTGGAGACGCATGTAGGGAACAAGGAGGAGTAATATGGGGGGGGGGAGGGGAGAACTCAAGTTTATCAGAAAATAGTCTCATTGCTGTTTGTTTGTTTGATGTTCTTTCATGATTTCTTATTCTTGCTTGTGTGGTTAATTACGAAGCGTTTCTTAGGTTACTGGCCACCTCTCATGGGTCTCTAGAGCGATGGCTTGGTGAGGAGATGAATCACTCCTGGTTGTGTCTTATAGTCAGCACTGATGTGGATCTTTTTATGTTTCTTGTATATAAACTAAGACCCTAAACATTTTGTTAGATTAGCTTTGTCACCCTTTCTTACTCGTGCGCGTGTTTAATAACCGCACTCCCCACACTCCAATGTGCCCTTTTCACAGCATCCAGATTGAAAGATGCAGAGCCTGAGTATCTACCAATCATCTGCTGTAGGAAAAACCCGCACAGCTGTCTAGTACCAGGAAGTGTGAGTATGAAGCTGCTTGTGAAGAGCAGACTCAAGATCATGAGAACACCCTGTTAACTTTGGTCGGGAGCTCAATTCTCAGTCAACTGGTTGTATGAGTCGTTCTAATGCTTTTAAGTTAGGAACCTATGAAAGTGATGATTCATTAGTTTTTTTTTATATTGGTGTAATTATAGTTTTTAGATTTCTCATAGAAGAGTGAACCGGTATACTCTAGGGGGTATGGGTGTCATAGAGCACGATTCCCCACTTGGGGCTGTCCACTCAATAAATACTTGCATGTAATACTATACAGTATATTCCCCAGCTACTTCACAGGACATATATGGCCAGCCAAAGCTTCCCTGGCTATAAAAACTGATTGACAGGTGCCAAACCAAAGGGAACTCTTTAAAGAATATTAGACTGTACTTAAATTTGATGTATTTGTTCTGGATTTTAATTGCAGATTCTGCATCAACTATACACACAGGGGATCTTTAGCAGAATTTCACTGCGGATTTCACCCACTGCAATGCAAACTGATACATTGATTTTTTCAGCTAAATATGTGACTTTTGTAGAGCATTTGGTGCAGATTTAAAACCCATTTTTACAGTAGAAGTTTCTTATGGCTGTGTATCAGTATATGGCTTTTGTCCAAAAGGTGTGAAGATTTTCTCCAGTTTGCCCAGAAAAAACTCCTTTAAATGGACTGTAAAGACGCACTCGGATGCTCTTTTTAGTTGAAAGGTTATATTATAATGGCAATGAAAATGGTATAAATGTAATTCCATGACTATTTAGATAAAAATTTCAACTAAAAAGACGTGCTGCAGCGCGGTCATTACATCCATTATAAGGAGTTTTTCTGGCAAATGGAGAAAATCTTCACACCTTTTGGATCGCCATCACCCTGACCCCGTGCATAGGGCATACAGAGCAAAACTGACAGACTGCTGCGAACCACCTCGGCGCTTCGGTTCCAAATATTTGGATGCTCAATTAAGTGTTGTGCCTCTCTTTGCACAACACTAAGAGGTTAGTGCATAAAATAAGTACTAGCTGATTTTACCAATATTGCGCTAGGGAGCCCTGTCTCGTTTTTGTTTTTTCTCTTGTACATTGCTTTTATTTTTACTTTACCTAGTGGACTAAAAAAATAGTGTTGAGTAGGGAATGAAATAATAAATGATGTAAGTCAACCACCAGCTTCTAAAGCCTGATAAGCATCTGTCGCACGCAGCATTATTTTTTCTATTAAAAAAAATGGGTACAATAAAGAAAAACTAAGCAAAATGTACTCAATGAAATGGATAT
The DNA here is from genome assembly GCA_025379985.1 of Phyllomedusa bahiana. Classification (NCBI taxonomy): domain Eukaryota; kingdom Metazoa; phylum Chordata; class Amphibia; order Anura; family Hylidae; genus Phyllomedusa; species Phyllomedusa bahiana. The sequence continues at coordinate 38,263 of JAODAL010010288.1, forward strand.
GGCACCGCCAATAACTAATTTTTTCTGTTCCTATGACAGAACAGAAAAGTGGCAATAACTGCGCAGATGTGTACCAGGCCTAATGCTTAGCTTCCTGCTCTCTTCGATAAAAGTGTAGCTGTTTGCTATTTATGACACATAAAAAGTACTTAGGGTATTTGCAAGCACATCCGAGTGAAGATTATGGCCCTCAATTACTATTGTGGTTGCACCTTAAAATATTTTTAAAATGCACCAAAAAGTTACACATTTTTGGCGCATGTCGCAGACACATTTGTTATGGGCTTTAGACACTTTTTGCACACTGCTCAACATGAGAAGTGTGTGACTTAGCAAAAGATGAGTGTGGCTTCAAAAAGTGGACGTGATCACAATGCGACAAGCTACATCAAAACCTGCCCCAAAAATACATCCAATCAAAATTCAGGAGGAAGTAAGTAAGTAAAAAAAAAATTAGTCTAAAAAGCTAGACAAGTCTAAAGCTACAGCAATATATCAATCAGCATGAGCCACTGTGATGAATCCAGCGCAGGTTTATGCTGTCTAAATTTTAGACAGTGATAGTAAATGACGGTAGTTGTCTGCAATATTTGAAAGTAATTGTTGCAGCAGAAAAGATTCCAAAAATCTGAAAGATTGTTGCTCAACGACGCCCTTGTAGGCACCTATCCTGTGTGTGACTAATACACTAGGGTTGCGCCGCTCTTTCTTTTTTCTTTTATTTTACGATACCTAAAATCATTTGTGTTGAGCCTAATCTTAAAGGGGTTTTCTCACCATGCAGCCAGCCAGCTTTAGATTCACACTTTCTGTTCAGGCTTTGGGTAGTGATTGGCATATCAGCTCTGCTGCTCCTAGCTGCTCCTGTTACACTGACATGACTGCTGGAGGTTTATAAAGTGTAGTGCACAAAGTTACAGAGCTCTAAAGGGTGAAATTCTCATGTAGTTCAGTAAACCAACTTCATGGCTAGAGATAAGACTGTACAGGGAGTGACTCACCATAGACAAATTGGCTGACTGACGGCAGCTTGAATCAATTATATAAGAGACAGAGGAGAGAGAGGTGGGGAGAGAGGTCAGTAGCCAGATAAACCTGTGTGCTCTAAGAGGAGATAAAATCTTCTTTTTCTCCTGACCAAAGAAAAATCAGCAAAGCAATGTATTGTCTTTATTTGCCTTATCCCAAGGTGTTGAAAGCTAATTTTTGTTGTAAGAAAACCCCTTTAAGGAAAATGTGAGAAGAAACTCTACGTGGTGTTAAAATAATTTGCAATAAAGTTGTTCATGTACCTTTTACCTTATACTGAGGCCGAATGGTAACTTGTAATGTGCAATAATTTGTACAAGAAGCTTTTATTTACTAGTACTCTTCCCCTTCCCCAGTTTTTTTGATAATAGGATATTAACTTTGGTTTTCCCGACAATACTTTATTGCTATACAACACATCTACTATTTTCCAGATAGTAACTTGAGTAGAGATATTATTTATTGTCATTTATATTACACTGTGGGATTTTCCTGATGATAATCATCCGTAACATGTTCTCATACATACAAGTCAACATTTTCAGCTGGGATATTGTAACTAGTGATGGATGAAACACACATATATATATATATTGCTTGAAGGCTGAAAGAGATGGTCATCAATAATTTTTTTTTTTACTCCTTCAGCACCAAGATAGATAAACTAAAGAGAGACCAATAAATGCATTACACTGCCATATAAACATATGAGAGTTTTAGGAGATTCAAAGTATATACCATAGTGCACACACATAAAAAATTTATCTATTTTAACATAAAAGCAACATTCATAAGACTATCATCTATGGACTAGGTATATTCTATTCACTGAACTCCACTGCATTTACTAAACTTGTCAAACACTTGAGATAGAAGAAATTTCTGTGGGATTAGCCAATGATCTAATGTGTATTGGGGTCTCTTACTTTGGGAGATAAACTGCTGCCAGAAAGATTTGAAAGCATCTTACTCTCTTCTCCCCATTGACATAAACATGCACCCTTGGTCAAGTATGTATGTTCATGGAGTTCAGTGATATAGGTTTTGGGAGAAATACTGTATTCCTACCAACTCCCCAAATTTATGTGTTTTTTAATGGGTAGGAGGTGAAAGCCCCATTAGAGAAAAGTAGGATGAATATACTAATTTAGCCAACTATCTTAGGTAAATGGGAAGTTCTCAACTCTCCTCCAATAATATCTGATGAAACAGAAGGATCGAGCATGTTGAATTACCACGGCTGATCTAGTGACTGTGTAGTGGAACTGAAAGATGCACCGGTCCATATGGGGGATTAATCTCTATAGATTTTGTTGCGATGAATGAAACTAACATGATGACCCCATATCTCCTTCTGCCTCCCAGTTTCTTTCACTGACATCTTCTCTTGGTCGTTTTCAATTTACAGACTCTCCCACCCACAATAATGGGAATTGATCTGGTCTTCTGTAGTCTCTCATCAATTTCTAACTTCACTAATTCTCCTTATGCACTTTCTGATCACAACCTTATCTCCTTCACTATCTAACTAATTCTCAGCCTTCTCTGGACACATCTGCCCATCACACATTCAGAAATATCCGCTCCATCAACAGTTAGGAACTCAGAGACACCCTACAGTCCTCGCTGTCTCCAATCTCCTAAATCTCTTGTCCTGACCTGGCTGTCAAACAATACAACAAAACTCTCTCAACAATCCTGGTCATATTGGCACCTTTCACAAACCGCACCACCAGAGTCAGATGCTGGCAGTCTTCGCACACTCCCAAGACACACCCCAGAATTACCACACCACCCTTCACTGTGTCAAACAAAAATATTTCACCTCCGCAATCTCAACATTAAACAACAACCCAAAATGACTGTTTGACACTTTCCACTCCCTCCTCAGGCCTAAAGCTCAGGCCCCGGTCACTGACCTCTGTGCTGAAGACCTGGCCACTCACTTCAAAGACAAAATCGACAATATCCAGCAAAACATTGCATCTCAATCCCCAAGTAATACCCATCCTGTACCTCCCCACATGTCCTCTAGTCTGCTCTCAGCTCTTGACCCGAAGACAGAAGAAGAAGTATCCAGGCTTCTCCTGTCTGCAGCCCCACCACCTGCTCTAGTGACCCCATTCCCTCCCACCTTGTCCAGTCCATTTCTCCAGCTGTTCTCTCTCACATAACTGTAATGTTTAACATCTCTCTCTACTGGGATCTTTCCATCTATGTTTAAAGGGGTTGTATCATTTCATTGAATGGTCTTCAGAATAAGTGAAAACAAGCAACTTTGCAATTGGATGTCATTTGCAAAGCTGTCTTGTTTTCACTGTCTTCCTTATCTTCGTTTTCTGTAAACAATGTTTCCCAGTTCCGGTCGGATTCCACTTCCTTTCATTTCATTTGCTGACGGCTCTACTAATTTACATTCTGTCTGGCCCCCCAGTCGTATTCACGGGAGCGTGCATTCCTGCCTCTCTCACTCAGAATAAGGGGCCGGTAACATTTCACTCTGCACAGCCAGCAGCTGCACAGTAACACTGCGGCTGCTTCTACAATCAGAAAACAGCAGAATTGTGCCTCGGTGCCTAATGCTCCTGCGTGTAAACATAGAAAGGAGAAAGATGTGTGCTGCTCTGGATGAGTTCATAGAAGACTGGATTCAACTGTAACAAACCTCCAGCTGTGAGAGGAGAAGAGATAAGTGCTGTGAGTTCATAGCAGACTGTATAGACTGAATGCAGGCTGTGCTATGTAAATATACAGCTCTTACAAAATAAGACTGCATAGGGAGAGAAACGACACAGTGACATGTGAACTATCCCCTCCCACTGATCTCAAACTAACACACTGACTCGGGAGCGAGCACGAACAGTGAAGGGGGGATGATGTCATCCCCCTTCAGTTAAGAAACACCCAGCTGGGAGGGGAAGAAATGCTCCTGGATTTGAGGAGCTGACAAAATGAAACTACAAAAAACAGACGAACTGATGAAGCGATAAATCCCCTTTAAAAATGCTGCTATAACCCCCTTACTGAAAAAGTCCACTCTGGACCCGTCCAGTGCTGCTAACTACCAACCAGTTTCTAACCTTCCCTTCACCTCTAAACTCCTGGAACGCTTAGTCTACTCTTGCCTAATCTGCTATCTCTCTGCCAACTCTTTTCTCGATCCTTTACAATCAGGTTTCCGCACTTTACACTTGACAGACACTGCTCTAGCTAAAGTCTCTAATGACCTCTTTACTGCTAAATTACAAGGCAACTACTCAATGTTGCTCCTTCTGCAGCGTTTGACACTGTTGATCACCATCTTCTCCTCAGCATGCTCAGCCCCATTGGCATCCAGAACACCGCTCTCTCTTGGTTCTCATCTTACCACTTGCTGTTCAATCTATACATCCCCCATTGGACAAACCATCAGCAGATTTGGCTTCCGGTACCATCTCTAGACTGACACTCAACTATACACCTCTTCCTGCGATATCACTCCTGCCCTGTAACAAAACACCAGTGACCGTCTGTCCACTGTCTCTGACATCATGTCCTCCCTCTATCTTAAACTAAACCTCGATAAAACTGAACTTCTTGTCTTTCTGCCATCTACTAACCAACCCCCCTCTGCTATTTCTGTTTCAGTGTGTGGTACTACCATATCTGCTAGCAGGCCCGCTGTCTTGGAGTTATATCAGATTCTGATCTGTCCTTCACCCCCTGTATTCAATCCCTTGCCCGCTCCTGTCACCTTCACCTCAAGAACATCTACAGAATCCGTTCTTTTCTCACTGTGGAAATAACTCCAACTCTCATTGTGGTTCTTATTATTTCTCGTCTTGACTACTGTAACTCCTTACTTATCAGCAGGGCCGTTCCTAGGGGCGGGCGAAGCAGGCGATCGCCCGGGGCGCCGACGCTCTGTTCACCCGAGGGGGGCGCCGCCCGGAGACTAGCCCCTGGCTCTGCGCTGCCATTTTATAACAGCCGCGCAGAGCCACTCAGCAGCTGCACGCTTCAGGGGGCATCTACCGGCTACAGGGGGGGCATCTTCTGGCTTCAGGGGCATCTACTGGCTACAGGGGGCATCTACTGGCTTCAGGGGGCATCTACTGGCTACAGGGGCATCTACTGGCTTCAGGGGGCATCTACTGGCTACAGGGGGGCATCAATGGTTTATGGGGGGCATTTACTGGCTACATGGGGGCATCTACTGCTACAGGGGCGCATCTACTGGCTACAGGGGTGCATCTACTGGCTATATGGGGGCATCTACTGGCTACAGGGGCATCTACTGGCTACAGGGGGGCATCTACTGGCTACAGGGGGGGCATCTACTGGCTACTGGAGGCATCACTGGCTACAAGGGGCATCTACTGGCTACAGGGGGGCATCTACTGCTATAAAGGGGGCATCTACTGGCTACAGGGGCATCTACTGGCTATAAAGGGGGCATCTACTGGCTTCAGGGGGCAATCTACTGGCTACAGGGGGCATCTAATGGCTTAAGGGGGCATCTACTGGCTACAGGGGGCATCTACTGGCTACAAGGGGGCATCTTTTGGCTATAAGGGGGCATTACTACTGGCTATAAGGGGGGGCATCTCTACTGGCTATAATGGGGCATCTACTGGCTACAGGGGGCATCTAATGGCTATAAGGGGGCATCACTGGCTATAAAGGGGACATCTATTGGCTATAAGGGGGCATCTACTGGCTACAGGGGACATCTACTGGCTACCGCGGGGGCATCTACTGGTTACAAGGGGGCATCTACTGGCTACAAGTGGGCATTTACTGGCTACAGGGGGGCATCTACTGGCTACAAAAGGGGGCATCTACTGGCTGCAAGGGGGCATCTAATGGCTACAGAGGGGCATCACTGGCACAGGGGATATTACTGGCCTAACAGGGACATCTACTGGCTACGGGGTGGCATCTACTGGCTACAGGGGCATCTACCTGGCTACAGGGACATCTACTGGCTACAGGGACGTCTACTGGCTACAGGGATATCTACTGGCTACAGGGTGGCATCTAGTGCTGAAAAAGTGAGGCGGCTACGATGTTTGTTGTGTATATTCTACAGTGAAGAGTCGAGGCCGGGAAAAGACGTCATGGTGTCTGAGACAGATGGAGATGAAGAAGAGAAAGAGAACAACTCTTCAGAGACGTCTCCTGTAAGTCCCTGGATATAACTTTACTGTAATCACTTATATGTCTGCAGAGCCTGTGTACAACTGGTATCTAGCACTTTATGGTCACTGTATGGGGGTAATTTTTGGTTGAAGTATAATGGTTTATACTAGTAATGGTCAGTAATAATTGGGTAAAATGTGGTCACGGGTGTCGCAGTATTTGGTCACATGTGCTGGTTATTATGGTTTTTAGCAGGACATTGGTACAATTAGCCTGGGATTCTGGTTGGTGTAGCGGTGCTATTTGGTAACTGTATGACTATTATTTAGTATTTTTATACCTAGCACATTGTGGTAAAGCTTGTTGTATATTTTAGATTTGGTTGATGGTGATGCACTGTGTTTCATTGTGGCGCATGATGTTACGTGTGTGTGTGTGTGTGTGTGTGTGTGTGTGTGTGTGTGTAGGGGAGGGGAGGCGAGGGGAGGGAGGGGGGGGAGGGGGGGGCGAAATTTCTTCACCTCGCCCTGAGTGCAATTTAGCCTAGGAATGGCCCTGCTTATCAGTCTCCCTCTCTGCAAACTCTCCCGTCTCCAATCTTTCCTGAATGCAGCAGCCAGGCTCATCTTTCTTTCCAGCCTCTATACTGATGCCTTTACGCCGTGTCAGTCACTGCACTGGCTGCCCATTCAGTACAGGATACAACATAAACTCATCACTCTAACCCATAAATCTCGCCACAGCACTGTACCCCCCTACATCTCCTCCCTCATCTCTGTCTACCACCCTACCTGGTCTCTCCGCTCTGCTGCTGATATCAAACTACAGACCACAATCATCTGAACCTCCCATGCCCAACTCCAAGATTTCACACGTGCTGCACCAATTCTCTGGAACATCCTACAACGTCCACCAGGCACAATCGTAACTTTTATAATTTTAGGAGTGGCCAGAATATACATCTTAGAATCATACGGTTGTGGTGCGACGTGGCCAAAAAATGCCCAATACTAAGGAGCATTACAAAGTGCCGCAGGTGCCACATAATATGCATAATTTTGGAATGCACCTGCTCATACATCTAGAGAACAGGACTGTGACAGTTTTTGGGCTGAAAGCACACCAGGAAACTGCTGCAGCCCTGTACGTACATGTCGCCCCTTGTGTCTGATCTGTAAGTAGCTTTTCACTATGTAATGTTTGTTATTTGTCTGTACTTACACCCTCTGTATTGTAAAGTGCTGTGGAATATGTCGGTGCTGTATTAATAAAGATTATTATTATGAAATCATGCACATGATTGCGCTGCCGACTGAATGCTTGTTTTATTGACTGCTATTTTACCATAAAAAACAATCTTGTTCTACCAATAACTAAAGGGGAATGTGTCACTGACAAATAGCACATTCACCGGCTTATTTCCCACAACACAAACAGTAAGACATGTAAAAATTCAAACTGGCCTTCTTTCCTCTGACAGATGCCAGTGGAAGACCCCCCATACACGTAAGAGTGCTGGCCAATCCTGTTGTTCAGTTGACTTTTTATGTGTATGCCCAGCTTTATATAAAAGTTATAGAAATAGAAGTAGACACCGGCACACCAAAATTTATGCAGGGAGTGATACATTTATTTACAAAGGGAATAGTATTATGCCAGTTTGTTCCATAACATGGAAAATAATTGGATCTGATTGCTGCACAGAATTCAGAATAGGAACAACATGTATAATTAGAGGTAGATGTCACTGTGTGACGTTTCGGCCAGCAGGCCTTTCTCAAACAACATCTGTGGTGGGCTGCTTCTCCTGTCTACCGGACGTGCTCCGGATCTCTCCTGCTGGCTCTATCCCTCACCGCCTTATACGGACTTCCCCTTACCTTTAGCCGCCATTACATCTCATATACTCTATTTACTGCTGCTGCTGCTGCTTTCTACCACCTTATTCTTACCCACCACAGATGTTGTTTGAGAAAGGCCTGTTGGCCGAAACGTCACACAGTGACATCTACCTCTAATTATACATGTTGTTCCTATTCTGAATTCTGTGCAGTAATCGGATCCAATTATTTTCCATTTTATGGAGCAAACTGGCATAATACTATTCACTTTGTAAAAAAATGTATCACTCCCTGCATAAATTTTGGTGTGCCGGTGTCTACTTATATTTCTGTATGCATTGGTCTTGTGACCTTTTACGCCTGAGCACCCTTCCTTATATTGCCTTATATGGTGTGCATGACTTTTATACTTTAAAATTATACAAAAGTATTGGCACCTCTGCAATTCTGTCAGATAATACTCAGTTTCTTCCTGAAAATGATTGCAATCACGAATTATTTGGTATTAATATATTCATTTATTTTGCTTGCAATGAAAAAACACAAAAGAGAATGAAACAAAAATGAAATCATTGATCATTTCACACAAAACTCCAAAAATGGGCTGGACAAAAGTATTGGCACCCTCAGCCTTTAGCCAAAATAACTGAGAACAACCGCTTCCGGTAACCATCAATGAGTTTCTTACAATGCTCTGCTGGAATTTTAGACCATTCTTCTTTGGCAAACTGCTCCAGGTCCCTGAGATTTGAAGGGTGCCTTCTCCAAACTGCCATTTTGAGATCTCTCCACAGGTGTTCTATGGGATTCAGGTCTGGACTCATTGCTGGCCACTTTAGAAGTCTCCAGTGCTTTCTCTCAAACCATTTTCTAGTGCTTTTTGAAGTGTGTTTTTGGTCATTATCCTGCTGGAAGACCCATGACCTCTGAGGGAGACCCAGCTTTCTCACACTGGGCCCTACATTATGCTGCAAAATTTGTTGGTAGTCTTCAGACTTCATAATGCCATGCACACGGTCAAGCAGTCCAGTGCCAGAGGCAGCAAAGCAACCCCAAAACATCAGGGAACCTCCGCCATGTTTGACTGTAGGGACCGTGTTCTTTTCTTTGAATGGCTCTTTTTTTTTTCCTGTAAACTCTATGGGCCACATGTATGAATCCCGCCGGGTCGAGGCGCCGTTTTCCGCCAGTTTTCCGGCGGAATCTGCGCCTGATTTATGTCGCGGCCAGGCGGCGCTCATACATATCATGTAAAGTCCGCCGCGCCTCGCCAGCGTATGAGGCGAAGTGCGGGGACATGGGCGCTGTGCCTATGCTTCGCCGTCCGAGGAAGTGCACTCATACATGCGGGTAAAAGTCCGCCGCGCCTCACCAGTGTGTGGGGTGCAGTGCGGGACTTAGGCGCCGTGCGGGACTGCGCCGAGAATCTGTTCCGATGCGAGACAGGCTGGAGCGGCGAGAAATCATTCCAGATGTCGGTGCGGAGTATGAAGCAAAAATCGCCTTTATAAAGGCGTTCTACATTTTTTGGGTCTAAATCCTCCGTCCGAGGCGAAGTGAAGCAGGATCGGAACATGCGAGGAAGCGGATCGAAGATCGCGACAGAAGTCTCGGCGCTCCGCTCCGTGCAGCAGGAGTGTGATTCCCGAAAAAATCTCCTTTATAAAGGCGTAAAACATTGTCAGAAAGGAGCTGAATGTACAAAATACACTTCTTAAAAAATAAAATCACTTTCCCAAACTCGAGAACGGCATAATATCAAGAAATATGATATTGGAAATTGCCGGGAATACAGTAATTCAAATCCTGAAACATATTCTCATTGGTCGGCAAAAACCGGCCAATCAGAATAGGAGCGACAAGTCCCATTCTAGCCTATGGAGAAGTTGAGACCAATCAGAATAGGAGCGACAAAGCCCCATCTAGCCTATGGAGGAGTTTGGACCAATCAGAATCCACGGCGGGACAGTTCAAAATACAGTAAAAAGGCTGCAAAGAGCTGATTGGTTGAAGCAGCGGGGGCTCGTCCAGCTTAGCCAATCAGAGCGCGAGCTACTTTCTCATAGAGTTCTATGGGGAAAAGAAATTCTGAGCGCGCTCTGTGATTGGCTAATTTCAAAGAGCCGCCGTAATTTGGACCAATGGGAGAGCGAGCGACGCTCCTATGGGTTTTGTAATGCAATCTGAAATCAAACTGTATATGGCCGAAATCACATTATAACACTACACAAGTTGTCACGATGTGTATATAAAAGGAATCCGAATATGTGGCTAACGAAAAAAAAATATTAATTCCCTAAAATCATGTTTATTTCTTTATTTTCGTTAGCCAAGGATCATCGAAAATAAAGAAAAAAACATGATTTTAGGGAATTAATATTTTTTTTCGTTAGCCACATATTAGGATTCCTTTTATATACACATCGTGACAACTTGTGTAGTGTTATAATGTGATTTCGGCCATATACAGTTTGATTTCAGATTGCATTACAAAACCCATAGGAGCGTCGCTCGCTCTCCCATTGGTCCAAATTACGGCGGCTCTTTGAAATTAGCCAATCACAGAGCGCGCTCAGAATTTCTTTTCCCCATAGAACTCTATGAGAAAGTAGCTCGCGCTCTGATTGGCTAAGCTGGACGAGCCCCCGCTGCTTCAACCAATAAGCTCGTTTCTGCCTTTTTACTGTACATGCCTTGGACTATACGAGCGCGCCGCGTCCCGCCCCGGAACGCCTATACCGCGCCCACTGCCCGCACACTGCCCGCCCCTTCATGCGGGCTGCAGCCGAAAGTGCCGAACGCTGCGTCCGACAGCGGGATTCGGGCTGGGAGGCGCAGTGTACGCCAGAAAACTGGCGTAAAGCCCCTTCATACATGTCGCCCTATGTTTATGCCTTTTCCCAAAAAGCTCTACTTTTGTCTCATCTGACCAGAGAACATTCTTCCAAAATGTTTTAGGCTTTCTCAGGTAAGTTTGGGCAAACTCCAGCCTGGCTTTTTTATGTCTCGGGGTAAGAAGTGGGGTCTTCCTGGGTATCCTACCATACAGTCCCTTTTCATTCAGACGCCGACGGATAGTACAGGTTGACACTGTTGTCCCCTCGGACTGCAGGGCAGCTTTAACTTGTTTGGATGTTAGTCGAAGTTCTTTATCCAGCATCCGCACAATCTTGCATTGAAATCTCTCGTCAATTTTTCTTTTCCGTCCACATCTAGGGAGGTTAGCCACAGTGCCATGGGCTTTACATCTAGGGAGGTTTGCCACAGTGCCATGGGCTTTACACTTCTTGATGACACTGCACGGTAGACACAGGAACATTCAGGTCTTTGGAGATGGACTTGTAGCCTTGAGATTGCTCATGCTTCCTCACAATTTGGATTCTCAAGTCCTCAGACAGTTCTTTGCTCTTCTTTCTTTTCTCCATGCTCAATGTGGTCACACAAGGACACAGGACAGAGGTTGAGTCAACTTTAATCCATGTCAACTGGCTGCAAGTGTAATTTAGTTATTGCCAACACCTGTTAGGTGCCACAGGTAAGTTACAGGTGCTGTTAATTACACAAATTAGAGAAGTATCACATGATTTTTCAAACAGTGCCAACACTTTTGTCCACCCCCTTTTTTATGTTTGGTGTGGAATTATATCCAATTTGGCTTTATGACAATTCTTTTTGTGGTTTTCCATTGAAGACAAATTAAATGAAGATAATAATACCCAAATTATTATCTGACAGAATTGCAGGGGTGCCAATACTTTTGGCCACCACTGTAGCTCACTGCTCATAGGGAATCCCTCTCCAAAATGGCGGCTGTTACATTAGTGGCTTGTACATGTGGCTTTTTATTAAATATGTTAAATATAAAGTCAATGCCTATGAAAGAAGCCAGTAACCTCACCACAAAGTAAAGTAAATGAAAAAACAACAGAACCAATGGAAAATAAATATGTTTTTGTATATTTAGCTATGATATTATAAAATTCTCCTGCATTTTTCCAATCGCAGAAAAGGAATAATGAATGACCCTGGAGGTAAACACCTTGATGTTCAGCAGGTGTCCACATGAAAGTAGAAGGTGTTTAATCATCTGTCTTTAATTTCATGCAGACTCGCAGCTTCAGACATTCAGACATGGTTTTTGATGTGTTCATTGTGAAGCAAATGGTAACAGCACAGCTTGATACATCCCATTACTACACAGATACAAGTAAAATCTTGTGTTATGAATCCTTTAGTGATACATAATGAACACAATGTACTGTCAGAGTGATAAACACAGATCATTGCAGGTAAACTTTTATATCTAATGCTTTGCAAATCAACAATGAAGGAGCTTGATAACAACATGGTCTAGAAACCTCTTTGGAATATAAGGTGCTGGGTGATGCCATAAACTATGAGTTGAGTTCATGGGTGACTACAACATTTGTGAGAGAAGCTTTGCCCAGTCATTCTAAATTTATATGATAAATATATTCTGCATTATATGAATGTGATTTTCAGCCATTTCACTGCTGTTGTCTTCAATTTTGTCTGTGTACCAAAATGGCTACTGTGATATCTATTCATTAGGGTCTTAGTTCATACATGGTTTATCAGCTGATCACTCATTTATATAGGACCTGAATCTGATTGCTCACAGCAACTCTTAGACTCATTCAGACACAAGCCGACCATATAGACTCTTTCACGTCCAAGTAAGAGTTACTGAAAACTGGTACAAAGAGAAACAACTAAAGATGAAAAATGTATCACTTACCTGAAGATCTACAAAGAAAAACATCAGGGTCTGATACTGATTACTAGTGATGAGCGATTGTGTCAACTATCGTTATCGAGTCGATAGTCAATATCGGCAATTATCATGCCGATAGTTGATAGTCGTTAACAGATTATCGCCGATGACCATTAAAGTCTATGGGAGAGGAACAACACCTTCATTCTTACACCCAAACAGGGGTGGAGCAGCTGTAATTAACATTCACAACAGTCAAATGGATATGTGCTACATCTTTGGCAAGACAATTAGGCAACAAGAGTCACAGAAAAAAGTCACAGACTATTCATTATCCCTGTCCTGTACCACAGCATGACCCTTAAACCTGCATGACCCACAAATTAAAAAGTGCCAGAAGGCAGTATTATTTGAACCATCATTTTAGTTGAACTGGACATTGACTATCCCTGTCCTGGAACGCAGCATGACCCTCAAACCTGCATGACCCACAGATTAAAAAGTGGCTGAAAAAGGAGTCTTTGAACCACCATTTTAGTTGAACTGGACATTGACTATCCCTGTCCCGGACACTTAAGATTCTTGCCTCTACTGATGCGTTTACGGCAAAGGCGGCATATGACATCGCTGGGTGAATCAGAGGCTTGATCGAAAAAGGCCCAGGCTTGAGAGGTCTAGGACCTTTTCGACGGAGATAAGCGAGGAACGGTGTTTCTGCTGATCGTGGCTGGCGGAATAATCTTAGCAGACTTGTGCGACCGCCCTCTCCCTTTTTGAGGCGAAACCCGTACTGACACTACCCCATCATCTTTCTCCTCGTCCAGTGATGAAGCACTCGCAGGCAAATTCTGCTGAAAAGACCACGTTGGATCCGCAATGTTGCCATCATCATCATCATCATCAACACAGGTGACTTCCTCGCCTTGACATTCTACATCCTGGAGCTGCGGGCTACAAGCAACAGGCACTGCAAGGCGTTGCCGACCGCCCGGGATTTTTGCCGATTGACCGGCTTCCTTCTCCTCCTCTGATGGCATCAGCGATTGGGTGTCAGAGCAGACAAAATCATCCTCTTTGGCCTCTTGATCTTTTGAAATGCCTTCTGACCCCAACCGCATTTTGTCATCAAAGAGGTCTTCAGAAAATGGATTATCCACAGTGGTGGGTACATGAGTTGACATTTGGGCTGCCTTCGCTTTTTGTTGGACAGATGCTGACGATGATGATGACGACATTTGTGGCCGTGACTGGGAGGACGAGGAGGTAAGACTGCTGGATGCAGGTTGCATTAACCACTGAAGAACAGATTGGCGACGCTGTTCGTTACTAAGATCCACAGGGCACCGACCCAGCGATGACAGGCCTGACGGTCCTGCAACCGACAATCTGCTTGCTTGCGTGTTGTCGCCAGCACTGGAAGGAGCACCTTCTCTCGTATCTCTACTTCCATATCCCACACCCCTCTTTGCTCGCTTACCACCTGCAGTTCGCTCCATGTTCAGAAAGATAAAAATTTAAGAAGGTATGGAAGAGTTTTTGACAGTCTCTTATTTAAAGGCGGCAAATCACTGCTATTCTTAAATCCCTCTAATTTCCAACAGCCAACTAGGATTAGAAACAGAATTGTTTCTATCAAATATCTGTGAAATGCGGTCCGGTGGAAGAACCGTAACACAAAATCAAGTGTTCTTCCTTCAGTCCCAGTAGGACTAGCAGTTGATAGTTTTCAACAAACTATCATACAGATGCACGATTAGCGCCAAACTGAGACGCACTGAGTGAAATAGAAGTATTATAGTATTATAGAAGTTATATGGATTACATATAGCGGTTTTGCCACCACTGACAACGGGCGGCAGTTACTATGAAATAATGTGTAAAACAATTTGCGTACAAGTGCACGATTAGCGCCAAGCTGAGACGCACTGAGTGAAATAGAAGTATTGAACAGTTGTATGGATTAATATGGCGGCCTTCGCACCACTGACAACAGGCATAATTTACTATAAAATATGTATAACACAATATGCATAACAACTGAGCTGTATGTGCCAACCAGACGCACGGACTGCAATAAGAGTATTTAAATGTTAAATGGATTAATCTGGTGGCCTTCGCACCACTGACTACAGGCGCAATTTACTAGGAAACATGTAAAACACAATTTGCGTACAACTGAGCTCTTTGCGGCAAACAGACGCACGGACTGCAATAAAACTATTTAAAAGTTATAGGGATAAGTTATGCCGGTTTTTGGGAACACTGACCCGCAGTGATTGCAATAGAACTGAAAAAAACTGACAATTTCACCCCCTATTCTTGTATTAGAAGAGACTATTTCTCAGAGCTGTTAGAACAGCTATTGGTTTAAACGCAGACACGTCCTGCTGTGAAGAATGAGCTCAAACAGGATATGCAGTTGCATAGATAAACGAGGTCATGTGATTTTTGCAGCCAATGAAATACATACACCAAAGTGGTGACGTTGTACATCCTCCTCACCCCCCTCTATCCTCGGAACTGATTGGCTGGCCGCCAAATTGACAGGAAACGCTGAAAATGGCGCTATAGTAATAGATTATCTGTAAGATTGTCACCTAAACTATCGCGCGATCGGAAATTTCGGATAAGCCTAAAAACCATGTCGATTTCCACTTTTGGTGATAATATCACTCATTCCTATTGATTACATCCCAAATATTGATAACAGCTAGTGCATTATTTATTTTTTAATCCATAACTTATGTCCCACCCTTCAGTTACTCCTAAGTGGCTAATTCTGCCTAACCTTTGTCCATGGGGCCATGGCTGCCATAAACAGGAAGGATGTGTAGTTATCTTTTTAGTGAGTTGGAGTCTCAATTGGGATAGCATTAATAGAATCAATGATGGAGCAGTAGTTGAGCGGGTTTGAAAGAGAATCATAAAAAGTCTAAATTCATTTACTCCAAGAGATATATTTCTTAAAGTGGTCTTATCACGAAGGCATTCCACGCCTGGATTGTCCTACTTCAGCTGTCAATGTGTTCAAATTGATTGATTTGTTTGATATGCATATCCTGTGACCTAGCAGACTTGACATCACTTTGTCTTTCCCCACAGTGTGCTCGCTCTAGTCAAGCAAAGTTCTGTTTATGTAAAGAGCTGTCGGTAGCTACAATGTGGCTGAGTGGTTAGCACTTCTGCCTTTCAGCAAAAGGGTCTTAGGTTCAAATTCCTTCAGGAACCAAACATGTGGACTTTTTTTTCTCAATGCACATACCTGATTGAGGTTTCTTTTTTTTCTTTTTATTTATTTGCACTGTTTGAGTAATTACTAAAGAGTATAGTGGACAGGAGAAGAATGACAGCACCTGGGGTTGAACACTCGATCATCAGGGAGTGTGTGTGATTACTAGGCAGGGAAGAGACTGACAGTAGCTGTCTGAGAGGAGAGGTGATGTCTGAGCATGTGTGACCAGGACTGAGTTTTAGCATCCTAGGGTGTCCGCAAAACTGTAGAAAATCCTAATGAAAATGGGACCCTATTTTCCAGCAGATGTTCCTGCTATTATGATGCTTGTGGTTGAGTCACTAGGGCCACATATGGGATATCTCTAAAAACGGCAGGACTAGGGGAATCCTGAATGACAACCTCCTTCCCTCCGCCAGGACATTAAAAATGGGTTGTGTCTTGGTCTTCCAGCAAGACATATGAACCAAAAAATACAGCCAAAGCAACAAAGGAGTGGCTCAAAAAGAAGCACATTAAGGTCATGGAGTGGCCTAGCCAGTCTCCAAAGCTTGATCCCATAGAAAACTTATGGAGGGAGTTGAGGCTCCGAGTTGCCAAGCGACAGCCTCAAAATCTTAATGATTTAGAGATGATCTGCAAAGAGGAGTGGACCAAAATTCCTCCTGATGTGTGCAAACGTCATCATCAACTACAAAAACTTCTGATTGCTGTGCTTGCCAACAAGGGTTTTGCCACCAAGTATTAAGTCTTGTTTGCCAGAGGGATCAGATACTTATTTCTCTCAGCAAAATACAAATAATTTAAAATCATTTATACAATGTGATTTTATGGAATTTATTGTGGATATTCTACCTCTCAATGTAAAAATTAACCTACCCTTAAAATTATAGACTGTTCATGTCTTTGTCAGTGGGCAAACTTACAAAATCAGCAAGAGATCAAATAATTATTTCCTTCACTGTATGCCATCAGTGTGCTGTGCCTGCTGCAGTGTATGTACAGTGAGATACTCAGATTAACCCTGTATAAGCAGCTATTTCCTCAGCTCTCCCTGCACAGTTGGTATCTCCCACAGAAGGAATCTTATTAGATTATGATCTCAGCCTGACAAATTGAAAATATAATTTCATCTACTATAAATTTGTTGTCTTTGTGTGGTGGTTTAAGCATCAAAAATTGGACTCCAGCAGAATGTACTAAAAGTCCAATAGCTTTATTCAAATATCCATTAAGATATGACATTCATTAAAAAAAAAAAAATTGTCAC
The DNA here is from genome assembly GCA_025379985.1 of Phyllomedusa bahiana. Lineage (NCBI taxonomy): Eukaryota > Metazoa > Chordata > Amphibia > Anura > Hylidae > Phyllomedusa > Phyllomedusa bahiana. Next base: position 55,491 of record JAODAL010010288.1, read on the forward strand.
TCTCCGCCAGTCTTTTGCTTGCTTCTTCAGAATGGGGACTTCATCACTTCAGCCTTGAGCTGCTGATTGATGTCATGTCATGGTTCAGAAGGGAATAGTTCCAAAAGGTGATGTTAGCAGAGCCACATGACCAATCTACAACTGCAGCAGTGACGTTCCGTTTGAAAGAAGCAAGAAGAAAACTCAAGATCGGTGGGAACAGAGGAGTGCTGAATCCGAGGTGCGAGTATTTTTTTTTTACATTTTAAATGGTTAGCAGTATGGTAAACTTAAAAAAGAGATTAGTGGACAACTTATATTGAGTTGTCTTTATATTTTAATAATAGATTATTTTGTTGCAATGACTTTGTAAAATGTACAGTATTAGGAACACATCATCTGAAAATGTTATTAACCCCTTACCAACATTTAATGTCATAGGCGGGAAGGGGTTTCTGCAAATTGATGTATGGGTAGGTTGAGAGGAGCCTGCACGAACGGCACATGAATCCAGATGTATATTACAGCTGGCTCCATGCCTTGCTGGCCACAACTGAAGCTCACTCTGGTCACAGGAAATTAACCCATTAGATGCCGTTGTCAATCACTACTGCGGCAGCTGAGGGAAAGAAAGAGAGAGGGAGGTCCCTGTGTCTCCATCGACATCCCCACGATGCAATAATGGGGTGCTGATGGCTTCTATGGCAAACCGGAAGCCTAACACAGGCTATTGGGTTGCCTGTGACATCACCACACATGGTGATTGACATGTACAATACATAGCAGTACAACTAAAGTGATAGCGATGCATAACTATTGTTTTACACAATAAAAACACTTTTTTATTAAAAGTGCTACAACATAAAAAGTTACATAAATTGGGTATTGCTGTAATCGTATCGCCCTATGAAGTAAAACTAACATGTAATTTATATGGCATGGTGACTGCTGTAAAGATTGCTGTATTTTGTTCATCCTGTTTCCCAAAAAATGATTTTAATTTGGATTTAAAGGCGATCAAAGAGTAATTTCTCTTTCAAATTGGTACCAATGAAAACATCAACTCATCCCACAAAAAATAAGCCTCTACTCAGTTATGTACACAGAAAAATTAAAAAGCTATGGCTTTCAGACTTTGGCAATGCAAAAGTGTGGTTTCTTTTTAAATAAAAGTGTTTTTATTGTTGAAAAGTAGTAAATCATAAAAAAATATGTAATTGTATCACCCAGCAGGGTAAAACTAACATATCTCGGTTGCTGCACAGTGACTGCTATAAACCATAAAGACAGAAAACACTGCCAGGATTGCTATATTTTGTTCATCCGCCTCCCAAATTTTTTGGGTAAAAAGCAATCAAAATGTCATATGAACCCCAAAATGGTACCAATGAAAACATCAGCTGAACTCGGAAAAAAGTCCTTATATAGCTCTGTATACTAAAATATAAAAAAGTTTTGGCTGTCAGACTATGACAACATAAAAACAAACATTTTTTACAAACACATTGCTATTGTGTAAAAGTAGTAAAACATAAAACGCTATGTAAGATTGATATCATTGTAATTTTACCGACCCGCTAAGTAAAGTCATCACGTCACTTATATCGCATGGCGAATGTTGTAAAAATCTAAACCGAAAAACAGTGGTGGAATTGCTTTTTATTTACATTTTTACAGCCTATTGCTAAAAAAAAAACACTTTTGGGCCCAAAATGCACAATACAGTCCTAGATGAGATCCATGAGGGGTGTTGAATCCAAAATGTGGTGACTTCTGGAAGGTTTCGCCTGTCCTGGTACTTTGGTGACTTTTCAAATGCGTCATGGCACCCATCAAAAGCCAAATAGTGCTCCCTCTTTTGTAAGTCCTGCCATGCAACCAAACAGTAGTTTACACCCACATATTGGGTTTTGCCAAACTTGAAAAAAGTTGCGTAGCACATTTTAGGGTGCTTTTTTTTACAGGATTCTTTGTGAAAATGAAAAATTTTAGCTAGAACTGCAGATTATTGAAAAAAATTTAATGTTTCATTTTCACAGCCCAACGCTTAAACAATCTGTGAAACACCTGTGAGATTATGCCTATAATGTATTCTAATGAAACCGTGACCCCAAAATCCAGTAGGTGCTCCTCCTACTCTGAGGCTCATAGTTAAGTCAAATAACACACAAGGACCACATATGGGATATCTCTAAAAATGGCAGAATTGGAGGAATCAATATTGAGTTGCATTTTCTTTGTAACATATACTGTGTTCCAGCAAATAATGGATTACAATTGAAAATCTTAAAAAAAAGTGAAATTCCACCTCTACTTTGCTTTAATTTTTGTGCAACCCCCTAAGGCTATGTTCACACGGCTTAACTGTGGGGCGTAATTCCGCCCCGCAATTCCGCCGTGTGGCCGGGGGCGGGGCGGGAGCGGGGGAGCGAGCAGGGGGCCGGCACTCCGCCGGCCCATAGACAGTCATTGCTAGCGGCGCGTATACGCCGCTAGAAAGTGACATGTCAATTATCTCCCCCCTCGGCGTATTCGCCGAACAGGGAGAGGAGACGTAATGCATAGTTCTCTATGAGAACTGTGCATTACCGTAGTTACTGGGACGGATTCAGCCCGTAATTGGCGCACTTCGGCGCGTAATTATGGACTGAATTACGTCCCAGAATAAGCCGTGTGAACATGGCCTTAGGGTAAACAAAAGCTGTTTTGAATATGTTACTGCAGTTTGTAGATGTAGTCATTTATGGGGGTATGTAACACACAAAAAGCTGTGTTGCAAATTTTCTTGAAGATGTGAAACATTTCTACTATATTTGAAAGCCCCCCTAATGTAATAAAAAATAAAGACATTTAAAAAATTATGCCAACATAAAGTAGACATATGGTAGTTGGTATTTATAAACTGTTTTGCGTTGTATAACTATTTGTCTTCTACACAGAAATTTTGAAAATGGCAAATTTTTCATGATATTTTGATATTTTTCCCAAATAAACAAGGTTTGTATGGATCAAAAGCACAATGTGTCACGAGAAAACATTTTCTAAATCACCAGAGATAGATAAAACCATTAAAAAGTTATTCCCGCATAAAGTGACACTTGTCAAATTTGAAAAATGGGGCTCTGCCATATATGTGAAAACTGGCTGCGGCGGTAAGGTGTTTAACAGAATTATTGAATTGCATAGTTAAGTACTTTTTAATACAGCCGGGAGCATAACTTGAAGCTCCTGGCCCTAAAGCAAATTCTGTAGCAAGCCCCCTACCTACAATGTGTCATCAATACTACTAGTATCCTCTTATGTCACAAAGGGGCTGATGGTCCCCCTCAGAACCCAGGACATGCTTAACGGCTACCTTTGCTCTCCTATATGTAGAACTACTTTTAACAGAACCAGCACCTGCTCGGCTTAACAATGGTTTGACCATATTCTCTAAACCTAATACTAACCCTCTCTAACCTAACCATTACCGTTACCTAAAATTAGGGTTAGGTTTTTTACAATTTTTTAAGAGTTAACTCACCATTCTGTGGCATTCCTTGTCCAGTGACACTCACTGTAAATTCTCACTTTCAATCCACTGTCATTTTCATTTACCTTGTATAGATCTTAAATACACTGAGTTTCAAAAGTATTCACACCTGTTGAACTGTTCCTCATTTTTGAATGTTACAGCCACAAACCTATATGTATTTTATTGCTATATTATGTGATGGAGCATTACAATGTAGCAATTTGCTTTTCCAAACTTTTGCAAATTAAAAAAAACTAAAAGTGTACAGTGAATGTGTATTCAGTCCCCTGTACTCTGATACCCCTAAATAAAATTGAGTGTTACCGATTGCCTTTAAAAGTCACCTAATCTGTATGTAATTTATTTCAAGTATAACTACACCTGTTTTGTGTAGGCCTCATAGGTTTGTTAAAGAACATTAGTTAGTGAACATACAGTATCATGAAAACCAAGGAACACACTGGGCAGCTATGGGATAAAGTTGTGGCAAAGTGTATTGCAGGGTTAGGTTTTAAAAAAAATTCTTCATAAACACGTCAAAATATCCAGTTTATTCATTAAAAGCAAGGAACTTTATTATTCCATCAAATCCAAGACAGAAGATAAAATAGATGTGTCCATTATTATTATTGTTTATTTTAGAGCACCATTAATTCCAGGAAGCTGTACAAGCCATGGGGTTCAGGTACATAATATAAGACAAATGTTATATAAGACAAATATAATAACACAGTGACATACTGATACGGAAGGAGAGAGGACCATGCCCTTACAATCTACAATGGAGAAGGTAGAGACAGAAGATGAGGGATGGAGATGTCTGTATAGCGGAATGGCAGGAGGTTGTATGCTATCCTGCAGAAATGGGTTTTCAGGTTACATTTGAAACTAGTAAATGTAGCTGTGAGTCTGATGTGTTGGGAACGTGAGTTTCAGAGTATGAGGAAGCATGGGAGAAGTCTTGGAGACGGTTGTGTGAGGAACTGACTATAGGAGAGCAGAGAAGAAGATCTTGTAAGGAGCAGAGATTGCGTGAAGGGAGGTATCGCCAGATTAGGGCAGAGATGCATGGGGGAGGGGGCTCAGGTTATATAGAGCATTATATGTTATTGTTAGCAGCTTGAACTGAATTTACTGTGCAATGCTTAACTAGTGAAGGGACTGGAAGAGGGGAGAGAGAGAGGATTAGCGAGGGGAGAGGTGGATTGGGCAGCAGAGTTGAGGATGGATTGAAGAGGAGCAAGAGTACTAGATGGGAGGCTAAAGAAAAGAATGGTACAGTAATCCAGGCGTTAGATGATGAGGACATGAACAAGCAATTTTGTGGAGTCAAAGTTAATAAAGGAGTGGATTTGGGAAATATTTTTCAGGTGGGGGTGGCAGGAGGTGGTCAGGGCTTACATGTGCGTTTTGAAGGACAGGAAAGAATCAAGGGTTATCTCAAGGCAGCAGACTTGTGGGACTGGGGACAGTGTGGAGCCATTGACTGGGATAGATAATGTCAGATGAGGTGGTGGAGTGAGATGGGAGAAAGATGATAAAAACTCTGTTTTCTCTATACTGAGTTTGAGAAAGTGGGAGGGGAAGAAGGAGGATGATAGACATTCTGGGATTCTAGAAAGCAGGGAATTGACCTCCTGGGCCCAATTATGTCATCAAGCATATAAGTGTGTAGCTGGAAGAGCCAGTGATGCTATGATGTTCACCAAGGGCCAAGTATGAAAAGAGAAGAAAAGTAATGTTGACCCTCCATGACTGACCTTTGGTGGACTCCAAAAGAAAGAAGGTGAGAGGAGGAGGTGGTACGAGAGTGAGAGATGCTGAACATCCAATCAGAGAGGTAAGAGGTGATCCAAGAAAGGGCCAAGTCTGTGATGCCGAGGGATGAGAGAATTTGTAAGAGTAGTGTGTGATCAACTGTATCAAAGGCAGAGGAGAGATCTAGGAGGAGGAGCACAGAGTCGATGGCGGGAGGCTTTTTTTTTGCGGAACAAAACAATTTCATGGTGTACTTTAGAGTTTTAAGGACAGTTTTCACAACAAAAACAAGCGTGTACTCCGAAGAAGGAGAAAACTCCAGCGGTTAATGTTATCCGACAGAATTAATTCAATATTTAAGTCCACAGGACAGTGATAAAAAGCATAACACGCTAATACAAAGACGTTTCAAATCCGACCCACGGGAGTCTTGTTCACAGCATAAAATACTTATGGCTAACATACACATATATATAGTTAAAAAGACAACGTCCACTGGTTACGTCATCCTGGGCGTTGCCCAGACAGTTAAGCCCTTCCCCCGGATTATCTAACATGATTATCAAACATAGGCAATTTTAACAGGATTTGTCATATATATAAACATGTTACTTTAATTTCGATTTATCAACTTTTTTTATTTCTTTTTTTCTATACTGACCCGTCTGTTTATCTCTTACACACTATGTTTATTGTCTAGTTGGACAGAAATAATGAACAATATTTCTATGCGAGAGGGAGCAAGAAAGATTAAAAGGGAGAGAGATCTTTACATATATTAAGTCCCCAATGGTGAAACGTATGTCCACATGGATTTTAAAAACATCCCGCCAGTTTTCCAGTTTGTAATTTTCTTCTTTAGCAATTGCTATGATTTTATTAATTTCTTTTTTATCTAAACCCGTAATCGTTTGTTTATAACTTTAACAATGCTACAGTTTTAAAGCAAAGATTAAACGTATTCGGTCTATATAAAAAAAAAATTAGTGAATAAATAGAAGGTCAATTATGCGTCTATTAGTCTCGTGTGAGCGATTGACAACATGTCCATTATCCAATTACGCTTCACTTATACTTCGTCACTTTATGTTCCATTCACCCCCCCGTACTGGCTTGCTTACTACTCTTCCATTACTCCACATTTTTAAAGCATTTGCAATTTTGCTGTTCATGTTTCTCTTATAAAATGTCTTACAGCACCTGAAATTATGTATTTCTTATTTGCGTATACCTGCCAGATGTTCTGCAACCTTTGTTTTTACTCTTCTAATGGTGCTTCCAATATACACCAATTACACTGGGTGCACAAAAAATGCAATAGATTTACAAGGTCTGTATTTCACAGTTGACATAATGTTCAGCTTAAAGTGTCTTGTATTAGTTGCTATTTACAAAAGTATTACCATATTATAACCAATGGGCATAGGTGTACATATCTGTCTTATATAACCACAAGGATAAAATCCTTGATACTGTACAACCAAATTTTTCCTCTTATTGCTCACAAAGTGAGCTTGGTTGACACTTGGTTAGCTAACTGATGCCTCGTTTTGGATACACATTTACTCCTTTCGTTCTAACATACTACTGAGAATCTCATCCTGGCCCTCGGCAAAATTTGTAGTTTTCTTTAAAAATAAGTATTATTTTATCTCATTTATATGTTATCACTGTTATTTCGTATTGAGAATACAATAGGTTTTTCTCTTTGCAATTAACGTACTCCATTTTTTTGTTGCCCTTATTTTTTGTTTTTTGTTGTACAATAAGGGTATGTTGTGTGGTGCTCTTAATTTTTCATAAAGCTTCTGCGCAAATTGTCTGGAATAGTTTCTCATCCTTAACTTTTGTCTATATTGTCTTTTTTCTGTAGAAAGTCACATCCCTGTACACGACGCTCGGAACCTCACTCGCTCTAATATATTCCCCACTCGGGATTGCTGCGATAGTGTGTATAGGGTGATTGCTGGATTCCTTTGTAACTGCGTATTCCAAATGGTGGGCTTCCCTAAACAATTTTATCCAGCCACCTCCAATACAATCGTCTCCTCATCCACTTTTCCAATGTCAAATCTAAAAAGTCGAATTTATTTATATTGTATGTAAAGGTAAACTTTAAGTTATGACTGATTGACAATCATTAATCCACAAACTTGTTGATCGTCGCTACAAAATCATCGCGAGCCCATACATACATGAGGTTGTTCGTCGATTGTAGCGCCCATACCACATACACAAGTCCTGCCATACTGGATTGTCATAATTCCAAATATGACCTGGTTGTTTCCCACCAAGCCCATGGTATAATTTGGCAATAGTTGTCGAAGCTGAATGCGCCCATGGGTGCTCCTTCCAGCCTGCAGATAAAAATTGCCATCAAATTTAAAGTTGTTGTGGTTACCAACAAAAAATTGACTAATACACTCTGAACTATAAACACTTTTTCCTCATTACTCAAATTTGCACTTTTATTCAGGAAGAACCTCAATAGCTGTAATCGCCAATGGTGAGTTATCGTTGGAATAAAGTTCACTAAACATCACAGGACAACCATGTATACATGGCCTCCTATGGCGTGAATTCTTGAAAAGCATTTTTTTCAACACGCAGCGCAATCTTTTTAATTTAGCCGGAAGTCCTTCCGGACGATTGGTTGGAGACAATTCGTCCACCCAGCTACTCAACATTCTCGCTTGACATGACCCATTTACCGTGAAAAATTGGCCTCATTTCGGGGAAATTGATCTTATCGAGTTATTGGTGTACCGTAAAAATCAGGAATAGTAGGTTTTTTTTCCAAAAGTTATTCCTTATTGTTTGTTGTAAGGACCCCCTAAGAGTGACCCCCTCCTCTAAATAATTTCTCTCCAATTATTTGATGAAAACATTTGTTGGTTCATTTCTATGATTTTCCTATAGTTTTTCAATTATCTTCTAATAGATTCTAAAACAAATTATTATATAGCAGCCCAATCATCCATTATAACAATTTGTCCTCCCTTAGTCTGTAATTTCTTTTACAATAAGGTTTTTTAATATGTTTTTTAGGGCTTTTAGTTCCTTTCCTTTTGATAATTAGTTAATTACCTTTTTATTTTTTGTGTTTTTCCTTTCTTGTTTTTCTCTCCTATTGTTACTACATCTAGTTTTTTTAGATCCTCTCCATGTGATTCTTGGAAGCAATCATAAAGGCCCGGTACCCTTTTGCTGTAGGGGGTAAAATTATGGGGTTTGAGAAACTATGTTGTATACTCGAAGTTTCATCTATTATCTCTCCATCATTTTTCCTCCCTTAATTCACTTTAGCGTTTTTTAAGCAATCTGCTCTGTATAAAGTTAGGTTTATCAAACTCATTTAACATCCCCTATTTTTACCTCTTGTATATTGATCCTTTTCTATCATATCTTCCTTTTTCTTTAGTAATAAAATGCCTCTTTATTAACTGTTTAATAACCTATGCAAAAATGGTTTAATACGACGTCCAATATTGTTACAACATAAGTCAAAGTTACTACTAGGACAAAATTATGCCCTTATTGAGTACGCTTCAATTTGGCCCGTAAGTTTAAGAATAGAAGGTGTCCAAGACTCTACCTGGCTTTCTGTATCTTCTACTTCTTGGCCCATTATTAGATCCTTTCCGAACTGGAGTGTTTCTTTTTTTGTTTCCTTTGTTTTATGTTGCTCCCACACTCCTTCATCTTTCGCCTTTTTTTGAATGTTCTCCTCCAATTTTGGCACCACTCCTTCGTCTCTAGTGTCTTCCCCTATAAAGATGCTTCCTAATCCGAGCCTCTAGAGTCTGATCCTTGTTTCTGACAACGTCCGTATCTGAAAATTTCACATAGCTATATTGTGCTCCATACTGCGTCAATTTTTCATTATTGATTCTTGGTGTTCTTTTTTGTTTATCTGATTCCCAGTATAAATTTAAGTTGTTTTGATAACTTCTGTGTCTCTCTGATATTTATTACTTTTATTATTAATGACAGATTCTCTAATTTTTCTTTCTCCTCTATACTTCTTTTCATCTTCTTCCAATTTAATATTCCTGGATCAGATGCATAATTTTCTGTTTTGACCCACTGTATATGTTCAATTTCTTCTTCTAGTGTTTTTAATTTCTCATTTTCATAGTCCACAATGAGGTTCATCAGTTTTAGGGAGCATTCTGTCAGGATTTCATTCCACCTGGTCAGGAACTGTTCTGTGTATACAAATTGTAGCATTTTCCCTAAATCCCTTAATCTCCGCGTGGGAGAACCATATTATTCCTTTCTCTAGATATTTTAGTTCAGAGAAGTTATGATCCCAACAACAACCTTTTAGTTCCAAACAACTTATATTTTCCCCCCCCTCCAAGATTTAGAACCTGTTATACATGCATCTAATATTCTCCAGTGCTTCATTCTGATTACTTAACCGAACAACCTTTTCAATTAGTTAGCCATGCAATCCATGTTCGTAACCTGATTCTGGCAGTCCATTTAAAACCAACACTTGTCCTGTTTTATAGAATTATACCGGGCAACAAATCGGCATCACTAAGGCAATACACAATACAACTATAGTGTCCTCTTATGCAGACAGTTCGCTTCTTAGGGGGAGTGAAAACTCCTCTTGCAGCATTTAGACTGGCTCAAGTGAAAACATAAAAACAAAACAGAAACATTCTCTGCCCTTACCCTATATACGATCCCCTTTGTGTTTCAGTGCGGGCATGCACCTCTTGCCTTCCTTCTGATTGTTGCCCGGGTTATGTGGTTTCCACATCCGCCCGAGGCAAAGTTTAAAATATTGAATAAATTGTGGATACCTTCCCCTGGGTTTTCCCTTTTTTCGGAGACACCCCTTTTTTGTTGGGGCGTTGACTGGGGCCTCTCCGTGGGATGTGGAAACCACATTAGAAAATTAGATTTGAAAAATTAGAAAATATAAACCATAGGAAACTAGAAAAAGCCCAAAAAATTTTTCACAAAAAAAATTGAAAAATTTTTAGAGGAGGGGGCATTTTAGGGGGTCCTTACAAACAAACAAAAGAATTACCATTAGAAAAAAACCCCACTATTCCCTGTATTTTACGGTCCCCCAAAAAAATATAAAGACAATTTTTCCCCCCGAAAGGGGCAATCCTTTAAGAATTTGGGGCATTAATAGAAGTTGAGTAGCTGGGTGGAGATTAAAAGACAGCACTAGGGTTTGAAAGTTTTAAAGAATCACAGGAGGCCTGTTAACATGGTTGCCGTGAGTATAACCTTTATTCCACATACCTCACCATTTGGGATTCAGCTATGAGTTCTTCCTAAATAAAAGTGAAAATTTATTAATGGGGAAAAATTATTTTAGTTCGGTGTAAATTTTTTGTTGGAACAAAACTTTTTTAAAATTTTTGAGGGAAACTTTTTATCTGCAGGGGAAAGGGAGCACCCAGGGGCGCATAGCTTTCGCCAAAAATTGCCAACTTATACTGGTTTGGGGAACAACTTCATTAGGAAAAAACCCATATGGCGACTTGTCAGTGGATGGGCGCTACATCGCCCTCCTGTTTTATGGGGTCGAGTAGCGGCCATCCCAAATTTGGGGTTTTTCTGAATGTCATCAGCAATTAAAAAGTTTCCCTTTAAAATACAATATAAATAAAATTTATTTTTTAAATTTTGACATTGGAAGGGGAGAGGCGACGAGAAGGTGGTGACAAAATTTTTAGGGGGGCCCCATGTGGAAACACGCTGTTAAAACATCCAGCAAAACCCTATACACCTATCGCAAACAATCCCGATGGGAATTATTTTGACGAGGAAGGTGTACCAGGATGTGACTTTCTAACAGAAAAAACAATAAAACAAAAATTAAAGGATGAGAAACATCCAGAAAATTTGCTCAAAGAAGCTTTTGAAAAAAATTTTAAAAAAACCACACAACAACTTTTTGTACAAACAAAAAACAAAAAAATTGGCCCCCAAAAATGGGGGTAAACGTATTCACGAGAAAAAACCCATTTTTTCTCAAATAAATAAGTGTAACTATAAGAGACAAAAAAAAAACTTTTTAAAAAAACCCACAAATTTTGCGGCAGAAGAGATTCTCAGTAGGGAGTGAAAAGGTTAAATGTTCCCAAAAGAGGCATCACGTTAGCTAACCAAGTGTCACCAAGCACCTTTGTGAGCAATAAAGAGAAAATTTGGTTACAGTATCAATCAAGTAACAATAGTAATGATGGCAATGTGATAAACACAAAGTAGGCTGGAGTAGTAATATATAGTGGGTAGCAGGAATACTATGGCAAAATATAGGTAGGGGTGCCAATAGAAGACATGTGGGGCATCGAGGCAAAGGAGAAGCTGGACATGACATCAAGGGGCTGAATAGAGTTGCCAACTCTATTCAGCCCCGGACGACACATCCAGCTTCTCCTTTGCCTCGATGCCCCCACATGTCTCTATTGGCAACCCCTACCTATATTTTGCCATATTTTCCTGTACCCACTATATATTACTACTCCGGCCTACTTTGTGTTTATCACTTTTGCCATCATTACTATTGTTCCCCACTAACTCTCTCATCATTCACCTCAGTTCTCTAGTTTTGCTTGATAAAGCTTATTGCCGAAACGGCGCTACTATCTAAACATCTACCATTCTATGTACAAAACCTTTTTGAGTATGTTTTTGTAATGATGACTCCCCTTCTAGTGTCACAATAAAAATTTATATTTTTGCACTATACCTGTCTGGTGTGCAGTGGATATATCTTTACTAGTTAAATTGGACGAAGGTCCTTTTCCACTTTGCACCCATCTTGCCTCCTCTCCCCTTAGGTGTGCACTACCAATTATCTCTATAGTTACTTTCATCATTGGTGGCTCAGTGAGCCGCTCCTGTGAGCGGTGCTGCGGCAAGGACGGACTTACGTCCCGCCGGTTCTTGTGGGCGGTGCATGCAGGACGCTGAAAGCACGCTGCATCACGCGCCCACACCACGTATCAAGAATCAGGAACAGCCCTGCCGTGCTCAGTGCAGAGAGAACGCTGACACTGTACGGCAGGGCTGTTCCTGGCTGCAAGGTAACTCAGTGTAAAACACACACACATCCATAGCATCACGTAATGTCTGTATGTGGTACAAGTAATATGTTATTAACCTGTTACTTGTACCACACACAGCCATTACATGATATGCACATTACATTTCCCCCCCCCCCCACCTTACAGGGGGGGCTGTGAGTGGCACATGAGGGGTCATATATGTAACCCCTCATGTGCCAATCACAGCCTCCCCCCGGAAAAGGTTACATCTATGTAACGGCTCAAAGCGGTACCTTTATATGTATGTGACATGTAGAGGTACCACGCGAAGGCATCACATATATGTAACCCCCCCATGTACCACTCACAATCCCCTGGGATAAGGTTAACCTTTATGTATGGCTTAGAGTAGGGTACCTATTATATGTAATGCTGAATGTTAGATCGTACCGCTACATGAGGCGTCCAAGGTAATATATGCCCCCCATGTACCACTCACAGGCCCCCCTGTATAAGGTTACATCTATGTAACAGCTCTGAGTGGTACCTTTATATGTATGTGACAAGTAGAGGTACCGCTCAGAGGCGTCACACATATGTAACCCCTCATGTGGCAAAATTACAGTTTTGAAGTAGCCATCAAAATTATTTTTTGGTTTGGGGTCACCGCAACATGAGGAACTGTATTGCAGGGTCACGGCATTAGAAAGGTTGAGAACCACTGCTTTAGCAGGAACTGGGAAGCTGGTCAGAGTTGATGGGAAGATGGATTTAGTAAATACAGAGAAATCCTGGAAGAAAACCTGTTAGAGGCTTCAAAAGACTTGAGGCTGGGGAACAGACTCCAAACATACAGCCAAAGCTACAATGGACTGGTTTAAATCAAAGTATATTCATGTGGTAAAATGGCCCAGTCACAGTCCAGATCTAAATCCCATTGAGAATCTATGGCAGGACTTAAAAAAGGCTGTTTACAAAAGTTTGCCAACCAATCTGACTGAGTTAGAACTATTTTGTAAAGGAGAACGGGCAAAAATTCATTCCAGCATCTAGATGTGTAAAGCTGGCAGAGGCATACCCCTACAGACTACAGCTGTCATTGCAGCTAAACGTGGTTCTACAATGGATTGACTCAGGGGGGGCACACTTTTCAGTTGTTTAATACTTGCTACTTTGTGTTCCTCTATCACAAATATCAGTAGGATACTTTTAAGTTTGTGGCTGTAACATTTAAAAAAGGGGAAGAGTTCAAGGGGTATAAATACTTTTGCAACTCCCTGTAACATACCCTTATGTTACCCTTATATTATGGTAACTTGAAATGATGTTTGACCGGAAATGACTGCACCAGACGAGCTGTCGGACTGGGTGTGCTGTGGAACAGTAAATTAATCCCTAAAGTCCTTAAAAATCATAACCCAAGTCCCAATCCCAATTTAGGGCTTGGAGCAATTTTTGTGATATTTGCCAAAAAATTAATTGGGCCAATCATAGTCCAATCTCTTAGATTGGTGTCAAATTTAAGGTCAACCTGAATCCGAAGCACAAAACTATCTAGAACTATGAATTCTGCCATGCCATTGTAGAGCTTAATTTAGTTGTAGATGTGTTATCTGATATATGTTATATATGTTGCTTTATAGAGATCATTTCCATGATTCTAGTGCAGAGAATGAAATCATATGCAGTATATAATATCCATTATAGTAGTTTGATGTGCTGTGTATAGAGCAAGCTCACATGATCAATAGTGGTGCAGCAATAAGATTAACAAATACATTTTTTTATTCATATAGTTACATCCAAGGGTTGGTACAACTGCATTTTTTTTGAAGAAGCAGTTATGGCATTAAATGAAGCATGCACAAATTGCTTTGTGGTTTCCTGCTACATTATGCGATAAGATTTCAGCATAAGTAACACAACAAGTACTGGATTCATCTTCTCTGATCCTGAGGACAATTTTCTAAGAAATCATCCAGATAATTAAAACCACATATGACAGACAATGCAACCTGAATGTGTGTGACCGTTCTATGAAAATTATATAACAGGCTTAATACCACTAAGTTCCACATGGTGGCGCTATAACACAAGTGAATATTAGTTTGGGTGTAAATGATGAGTAACTTTTCTAGAAAACACAACAAAGCAAGGCATTACTGATTGCTTTACATCACGCTTGTCCTAATCTATGAAACTTTGCCAGGGAAATATGTGCTATCTGTATAGTATCCCAGAAAGGTGATTAAACCTCTCACTTTTTTGTAACTATTGTATTATATCTTTTCATGGGACAACACTGAAGATATGACACTTTGATACAATGTAAAGTAGTCAGTATGCAGCTTGTATAACAGTGTTAACAAACACTATGAATAAGACTATACGCTGAAACGCGTCAGTATGCTGCTGCTCAGTGTGGAATGGAGCCCGTGCTTGTACCTTTTTAACTTGAAGAAGTAAAACATGAAGTTTTAGTTATTCCTTTCTGCCGTGGACATGTGTGTGTAGCTGCTGGGATTTCTTTCTATTCATGATATTCTGCTAGTTGGTTGGAATTGCTGACTGCATCCAGGACTATCAACTCCCGCAGTTCTATGTGAATGGGTGAGCTGACCACACATGCCAGTGTTTATTCGGTGTGCCCTCAAAATAACTCAACACACAGCCATTAATATCTGAACTGCTGGCAACAAAAGTGAGTACACCCCTAAGTAGGACACATTATGCCCAAAGTGTGAATATTTTCCAGCACTGCCTTAATTCTCTTGGAGATGGAGTTCACTAGAGCTTTACAGGTTGCAGCCACTGGAATCATCTTCCATTCCTCCATCACGGAGCTGGTGGATGTTAGAGACCTTGCGCTCCTCCACCTTTGAGGATGCCCCACAGATGCTCAATAGGGTTTAGGTCTGGGGATATGCTTGGCCAGTCCAGCACCTTTACCCTCATTTTCTTTAGCAAGGCAGTGGTCATCCTGGAGTGGGTTGTTATCATGTTGGACTACTTCCCTGCGGCCCAGTTTCTGAAAGGAGGGGATCATACTCTGCTTTAATAAGTCACAGTACATGTTGGCATTCATGATTCCCTTAACGAACTGTAGCTCCCCAAAGCTTTCAGCACTCATGTAGCCCCAAACCATGACACTCCCACCACCATGCTTGATTGTAGGCAAGGCACACCTGTCTTTGTACTCCTGATCTGGTTGCTGCCACACACGCTTGACACCATAGGAACCATATAAGTTTATCTTGGTCTCATCAGACCACAGGACATGGCTCCAGTAATCCATGTCCTTAGTCTGCTTGTCTTCAGCAAACTGCTTGCGGGCTTTCTTGTGCATCATCTTTAGAAGAGGCTTCCTTCTGGGACAACAGCCATGCAGACCATATTGATGCATTGTTTAGCGATGGTCTAAGCACTGACAGGCTGACCCCTCCCACACCTTTAATCTCTGCAGCAATGCTGGCAGCACTCATACGTCTAGTTTGAAAAGAAAATCTCTGCATATGACGCTGAGCATGTGCACTCACTTTCTTTGATCAACCATGGTGAGGTCTGTTCAGAGTGGAAGCTATCTGGTTAGGCGAAGTTCACCCGGCTTATTGCCGGCATAATTGCGGGGACGGATTTCGCCCATAATTACGCCGGCTGCCGTGCAGCAGGGGAGGAGTGCGGGGGCTGGCTGCTCGCCGGCCCTATAGACATCCATTATCCATGGCGCGTATCCCGCCAGGATAATGTGCATTTCACTTTCTCCCCGCTCGGCGTATTCGCTGAGCGGGGAGAGGAGACGTAATCCATAGTTCTCTATGAGAACTGTGGATTACCGTAATGACAGGGACGGATCTCAGCCGTATTGGAGCGCAATACGTCGCGCAATACGGCTGGAATCCATTCCCAAATCAGCCGTGTGAACGAGGCCTTAAACCGCTGTATGGTCTTTGCTCAGTTTCAGGGTTGGCAATCTTCTTATAGCCTAGGTCATCTTTATGTAGAGCAACAATTTTTTTCTAAGATCCTCAGAGAGTTCTTTGCCATGCGGGGGCCTTTGGGTTAAATTTTCCATGACCAGTATGAAAGGGGTGAGGTGATAACAAAAAATTTCAAAAATCCCTGTCCCCTTTTAACCCCGAAAACCTTTTCCCCAACCCCTTAGGATTACATAAAACCCCCGGGGAGGGTAAATAAAAAATTTGGGGGCCCCAATTTTTTTTTTCCCCCTTTTTTTTTTTACTTAGGCCCGGGGAGTTAAAATTTTTTTTTTGCCCGTTTATTTTTTGACAATGGAATTTTTGTTTTTGAGTTTTTTTTTTTTTGAGGGTAAACAAATTCCCCGGTTTTTTAAAAAGTTTAACATGACTATTTTTACATTTTATGAAAAAAATCCCCCTATCTTTTTGGTGTGGTTCCCCCGGGAAAAATTCCCCCAAAAACAAAAATTTTTTCAAAAATGTGGGTGGGTTTTAACTAAAAATTTTGGAGGTACTATATATGGGTTTCCAACCCCAAAATTTTTTTTGCAAAACCCGTTTTAGTCCCAACCCTTAATTTTTCATTTTTTTTTATTCCCCCTTAAAAGCAAAATTTTTTTTTTTTAAATTTCCAAAAAATGTTTTTTTTTCAAAGATTGGTTTTAAAAATTTTTAAAATTTTTTTATTTTTTTCCCCGTTTCCCCCCAATTTGGGTCCCCAAATCCCCAAAATTCCCCAGTAAAAAATTTTTTTGGGTTTTTTTTTTTTGTGTGTGAAAAGGGGAAAAGAGTTAAAACCGGGGAAAACTTTTGTTCAAAACCCGGGGAAAACATACAAATTCCCCTTTAGATGTTTTTTCTTGAAAGGGGAATTTTTTAATTTCAGGAAACCCCGGGGTTTTCCAAACCAACACTGCCTTCACCCCAAATAACCCCTGGGTAACCAAAAAATCAAATCCTTTTTTTTTTTTTTAGAATGTTTGGGGGTTTTGTTTTAAATTTCCTTTTTAAATTTTTAAACTTTGGGCTTTTGTTTTTTTTTTTCAAAACCCCCAAAATGTCACCCCCCAAAAAATTTAAAAAGGGAAAACTTGGGAAAAAGCAAAAAACAAGGGAACTAAAACAAACCCCAAAATACAAGGTCCCCCCCAATTTTAAAAACCCCTTTGAAAGCGGGTGGAAAAGGGGGGAAAAAACCCCATTCCTTTTCTGAGGAAAAAGGGGCTTTTTGGATTCCCAAGGGAAAATTTTTTTTTACCCCAAAAATAAACCCTAAAAAAAAAAAAAATGGAGCTTTTCCAACCCAGTGCCCCCCAAGGGGGGGTGTTCCCCCCCGTAAGCCCCATAAAAACCGGGGATCCCGGTTTTTTTTCCCAAAAAACACGAATTCCAAAGGAACCCCCAAAAACACACTCCCCAAAACCCAGCTCCAAAACTTTTTTTTTTTTTTTTTAAATTTAAATTTTTTTTTGGAAAAAAAATGGTGAACAGACCCCCAAAAAACAAATTTTTTTCAAAAATTAAAAACTGGGCCCCCCGTGTTTTCACAGGCGGCGCCAAAAAATTTTAACCCCTTTGGAAAGCCTGGGCCCCTTTTTTCCTAAAACCCCCGGGGGGCGGAAAAAGGCCCTAACCCTTTTCCTTTTTTAAAACCTTTTAAACACCAAGGGAAAAAAATCGGGGGGTTTTTGGTGGCCGTTGGGGGGCCTTTGTGGTGCCCGCACCAAGCTTTTTAACCCCATTTTTAAATTTAATTTTTTAACCCCCCCTTCCCCCCCCCAAAAACCAAAATGCCCACCCCAAACTTTTTCCCCCAAAAAGATTTAACCCGGTTTTTAAGTAGCTAACGGTTTTGGGTAGAAAAACCCCCCTTCCCGTCCCCGAAAGGGGGATTAAAATTTTTTGGGGAAAAATCCCCCCCTTTTTCCCCCTTTAACCCCGAGGTAAACCCAAAACCTTAAAATTTTATAAACCCCTTCCCCCCAGGAAGGGGTTTTTTTTTTTTTTGGCTGCCCCCCTTCTTTCCCCGGTGGGAAGATTGGTTTTACACTTTGGGAAAACCCCAGGTTTTAACCCCCCCGGGGAATGGACACCCCAAAAATTTTTCAACCCAAAAGGCCCGGGAAAAAAAGGGGTTTGGTTAAAAATTTGGCCCTTTTTTTTTTCAGGCAAAATTTTAAAAACACAGCGCCTCCAAAAAAATTAAATTTTTTTTTGCCCGATTTTTTTGGGGTTTGGGCCCCCGTTCCCCCCCCATTTGGCCCCCCTAACCCCCCTAACTGGGTGGCCAAAGGCTTAACCCCTTTTCTTGACCACAAAATGGGAACCCGCCTTTCCCCCCCTCCCCTTCCCAAAATTTTTTCCAAAATTTCCCCCCTTTTTCTCCCCAACCCCTGACCCCCCCTTAACCCCGGGGGGAAAAACCTTTTTCCTTTTTCAACCCCCGTGGGTTTTTTTATCAAAACCCCTTGTTTTTTTGACCTCCCCTCCCCCCCAAACCCTTTTGGGGAAACCCTCCCCCCAGTCCCGTTGGGTACCCCCTGGGGGTTTATTGCCGTGCCCGGGTGGGCAATTTTGAAAATCCCCCATCTCTTTGCCCCGGGCCCCCCCCCCCCCCGAACATCAGCCCTGTGTGGGGGAAATCCCCCCCCTGGTATTTTGGCCCCCCCCCTATTTTTTTAAAAGGCCCCCCAAAAAAAGCCTAGGAAAGGTTTCTCCCCCGGCCCCCCCTTGCCTTTTTTTGGCTGTTCCCCCCCCAAAAATTCCCCCCCCCCAAATTGGAATTTTGTGGTTGGGTTTTTAAAACCCCTCAAAAAGTTTCCCCCTTCCCCCGGGAAAGAATTTTCGGGAGGGAATAAAAGGGAAAAAGCTTTAATCCCATACAAATGGTTAAAAGGTTTTTTTGTCCCTTAAAAGCCCCCTTTGGGAAAAAACCCCCCTTGGGCCCGGGGTGTAAAGAAAAGTAATTCCCCTGTGGGAAACCCCAAAACCCCCCTGTAAATAAAAATGGGGGTTCAACCCCCCTCGCCCGCAACTCCCCCCCCAAAACCCCCCCCCCCAAAATAATGGGAAAAACCCCCGGGGGAAAAATTAGTATAAAAAGATTGTCCCTGACCAAAAAAGTAAAAAAAGAATGCCCCGGGCAAAGTACCAAAAAATTTCCAAAAAAGTCCCCCCAAACCCTCAGGCCCCCCCCTTTGGGCCGAAAAATGTCCGGGTGGGTCCCTTAAAAGGGAAACCCCGTTCCCGTTTTTCCCTTTTTCTTTAAAAACCCAAAAGGTACGGGCCCCCTTTTTTTTAAGCCCCAGACCCCCATGCTTAAACAAACAGGGGGAGTACACCCCTGTTGAACCCCTTTTTAAAAGGTTTTTTTTTTTCCCCTCCCAAAAAAGGGCCCCCCCTTCCCCCATGGGGGTTCCCAGCAGCCTCTTTTGGGCCCAAAGGGCAAAGGGGAAAAAACAATTTTGTTGGGCCGGTGCTGGGGAAAATTGATTGTAGGTTTAAAAATTTTGGGCCCCACCCCAGGAAAAAACCCCGGGAAAAAAAACTAGGTTTTTTCCCCCTTTCCCTCCCAACCCGCTTTTTTTCCCCCCCCCTGAAAATCCCCGCTTTTCCCCCGCTTTTTCTTGGTCCCCCGGGGGCCAAAACCCGGGGACCGGACCCCCCAAAATTATTTCCCCCCTGTAAATCCTTTGGGAAACCATTTTTTGGGGCCCCTTTTTTCCCCCAATTTTAGGGCCCCCGTTCCCCCCCCCCTTTTCCAAAAACCCCCTTTGGGAAACCCCAGAATTTTCCCCCCCCCCAAATTGAGTGGTGGCCCCCGTCCTGGAAAATTTCAAAGGGAAAAATTGGGTAAAGGGCCCCACATTTTTCCCCTTTTCCCCCCTTAATCTCATCAAAGTGTTTTGGGGTGGGGAAGTCCCCGAAATGGGAACCGGGGGAGAGGGCAAACGGATTCCCCTTTTTTTTTTCCCCCCTGAGGAAAATTTAAAAAGGGAAAAAATTTAAAAATTTTTTTAGAGTGGGCCCCCCCTCCCCTTGCTTTGAGGGTTTTTCCCAAACCCCTTTTGCGCTTCCCCAAAAAGCCCCCAATGGGTTGTTTTTTTTTCCCGGGCCCCTTACCGTCCCCCCTTGCACCTTTTAGGGATTTGCGAAATTTTTAAAATCAAAGGGCCCAATTTCCCAAAGGGGCCAAAAAGTTTTTTTTTCCCAACCTTTTAAAAAGGGGCCTTTTAAAAAATTTTTCAGGAATTTTTTCCCCTCCCCGGGTTTCCCGCCCGGGGCCGGGGTGGCATAGGCCAAATTACTCCCCCTCTCGCCCCCCCCTGGAACCCCGGGAACCCGCACAAACCCCCAAAAACCCCCTGTAAATACCCTCATAAAATTTAAATGGGGGGGGTTTTGAAACCCCGAATTTGGCCCCCGGGAAAAGGGGGCAATTTGGGCAAGGGCCCCTTTTTTTACCCTTCAAAAAGCCCCCCTTGCGCCCAAGGGGTTTTTCCCCCCTTAATAGGGGGATTTTTCCCCCCCCAAAACCGTATCCCCCAAGTAAAAAATTTTTATTTTAAAAGGGGGGTCAGATGAGGGGGAAAAGGGGTATTAAACCCCCCCCGGGAAATTCCCCCCCCCAGGCCCCCCCCCGGAAATTTTGGGACCTCCCTTCCCCTAGTGGGAAAAACGGCGAGGCCCGGTTTTTGGGGCCTTGGCCCCCCCACCCCCTTTCCCGGGGCCCCGGGGTTAAAAACCCCCTTTCCCAAAAATGAAACCCCTTGCCCCAAAGTTTTCTTATTCCCCCTGCTGGGGGAAAAATGGAAATTTTTTTTTTTTTGACCCCTTTAAAACTTAAGCCCCCCATGATCCCCATAGTCGTTTTTCCCGAACCCCCAAAAGTTTTTTTAAGGGTGGGCCCCTCCCAAAAGAAAATTTCCCCCCAAAAAACCCCTAAAAAATGTTCCCCAAAAAAAAGATTTTAAACACTTTACCCCCGAAGTTTTAAAAATCCCCCCGGAACCCAAAAAGCCTCCCTCCAAAAAGCTGGTTGGGAAAGGCCCCCCCGGGGGGGTTTTTTGGGAAACCCCCCCAAAAGGGATCCCCTTTGAAAAATGTGAGTCCCCCTAGGAAAAATGGAAAAGGCCTTTTCCCCTTTTTCCCCCATCCCCTTCCCCCCACCCTTGGTTAAAAATGCCCCCCGTAAAACCCCTTTGGGGCCCCCGGTTGAAAGGTTTGAAAAAACATTTGGGGATGGGCCCAGAAAACGGACAGCGACCTTTTCAATCCGGGGAAGGGGGTAGCCTCAAATGGTTTGGGCCAAAATTTTGCTTCCCCGGGAAAAATTTTTAAAAGCAAACCCGAAAACTCCCCCATTTTTTTTGCACCAAAAAAACCCCAAGGGGGGGCCCCCGGGAAAATTTTTTAAAACCCCCCCTTTTTAATCCCCCAGTTTTTTTTCCCGATGCGGCCCCCCTGTCCTTTTTACTTTTGGTAAAATTTTTTTTTGGGGAAAAATTTTTTCCCTTTTTACCCTTCTTGATTGGGGAGGCCCTTGCCCGGGGGGATTTTTTTTTGCTTTGTGGGAAAAGAAGCCAAACCCCTAAGGTCCCTTTTTATCATTTTCCCCCCCCCAAGAAAAGCCCCCCCTTTAAATTTCCCCAAAGGAAAATCTTCCCGCAGTGTTTTTTTTTTTTTTTCCCCGGAGTCAAAGGGTTTCCCCCCCTTTCGGGGCCCAATTGGCCCCTCTGAACCAAAAATCCCCTCCCCCCATTCCCCTTCCCCCAGGGGGGGGCCCCACCCTTTTTTTGGACCCCATGCATAGGTCCCAGGGGATGACCCCCCTTGTCCCCCCCCATAGCGCGATGTCCCTTCCGCCGGGGAAAAATTTTTCTTCTCCCCGGAAAAAAAAAAAGGGGCCCTTTAAACTAAGGGGAAGTAAATTCCCCAAGGAAAATGGTCCCCCAATCGCTTTTCCCCCGACGTTGAAGGAAACCCCCGGGTTTCACATCCCCCCCTCCCCCAGTGAAAAAAGGGGCCCCCCAGCTAACCCAAAATGGGGGGTTCTTGGGGACCCCCCCCTTTCCCCCTGGGGTGGTTTTCCCAAAACCCAAAATTTCCAAACCCCTTCAAAATTTCCCCCCCTGAACCCCCCCAACCCGGGAAAAAAAAACAATTTTTTTTTTTTCATGTCGTTTGGGGGGACTTTGTCCGGGGTTTGTGGAAACCCCCTTTTAAAGTGCCCCAAAAAAGTCCCGGGCCCAATTGGGGCTTCCCCCTGCAAAACCCCGGGAAAACCCCCCCTCACCATCTGTTGTAAAATTTCCTTTAGTGGGGCCCGGGGTTTTGGGGGGCCCCCCCGCCTATTTTTTGGGCCCTTCCCCTTTTTGGGAAAAAAAGGTTTGGGGAATTCCCCCGGTTTTTGGAAAAACGTTTATGGACCCGGGGAAAAACCCCCCTTCCCCTTTTTGGAGGGGGTGGGGTTTTTCCCCCCGCAAAAATCCCTTCCCTTTTTAAAGTCTTTTTTCCCAAAAATCCGGGTTTGCAACCAAAACCCCTTCCCCTTTTTACATCCCCCGTCCCATTTGTTTGGCTGCCCCTCCCGCCTAAAAAACGTTGGGCCCTCCTTCCCCCGGCTTCCCCCCAAAGTGGCCCAAAAATGGGCTCCCAAAAAAACCCCCCCAAAAGGGAAACAGGGGGACATTTTGGGGCCCCTTTTTCAACCCAAGGGCAGTGGAAAACCTTTTTTGCCTTTACCCCCTGTTCCATTAAAAGGAAAATTAAAATGGGAAAGATCCCTACTCCCCCCACGAAAGGGCCCCCTTTTGGTTTTTTTGTTGCCCCCCCCGCAGGAAAAGCCCCCGCTACTCCCGGGGGTCCCGGGTTTTTTAACCCCTTTTGACCCCTTCATGTTTTTTTTCCCCCCCAAAAAAACCCCCCTTTGGCGATTGGGCCAATTTCCCTTCCCCGGGAACCCGACAGAGGGGTTCCCCCCCAAACCCCCGGGACAAAAAGAAAGGGAACCCTTTTTGTGGAAAAACCCCCCCTGGGGGGGGGGTTTTTTTTTCCCGAAAAAGGGTTTCTGCCCGGGAAAGGGCCCAAGTTTTTCCCCCCCTGGAACTTTTAAAACCATTCCCCGTTCCCTTTTGGGCAATTCCCCGCCCAAATTTTTTTTTTCTCCAACCTTTTTGTCCCCCCATCCTTTGGCCCAAAATCCCTCCCAAAAACCCCCGGTTTTTATTGGGGCCCCCGTAAAATTTTCTTGGGCCCCTAATTTTCCCGCCCCCTTTTACACCCACGGGAAAAAGGGTTTTTCCCCCCCTTCCCTTTTTCCCCAAGGGGGCAAAATAAAACATAAAAAGAATTTTTTTAGGTTTGGGGGGAAAAATTCTTTTGGGTTCCCCTCTCCCCTTTAAAATTTTTTTCCCCTTTGGAAATTTTTTTATTTCCCCAAACCCCAAAAATTAATGGTTTTTTCCCCTTTGAAAAAATTTTCCCCCTTCTTTTGGGAAAACCCCCAAAACCCCCGGGGGCCCCCTTGGCCCCCCTTTTTTCCCCATTTCAATTTTTTCCCCCCTAAAAGGGGGAATTTTGGAAATAATTTTCAAAAAAAGGGGCCCCCCCGCCCTTTCCCCCCTTTTGGGGGGGGGCAGGTTTTTTAAAAAAAAACAACTTTTGAGGTTTGGGACACTTTTTTTGGGAAACCCCCCCTTGGGGCCCCTTTCCCAAAAAGCCCAAAAAATTTTTTCCCCCCCAGGGTTCCCCCCCCCCTTTTTAACCGGGGCGCACCCCTTACTTTTCCCCCAAAATTTTCCCCCCCCAAGGGCCCCCGGGCCTTTTTTCTTCCCCCCTTTCCCAAACCTTTTAAATTTTCAATTTTTTTTAACTTGTACCCCCCCTTTCCCCGTCCCCTTCCCAAGGTGGGGCAAAGTTTTTTTTTTTTTTCCCCCAAATTTGGGGGGGGGGAAAATGCAATAAAAGGCCCCCCAAAGGGACCCTTAAAATCCTTTGGGGGGGTTAAAAAGTAGGGGAACCCAAAATTTGGGTTGGGCCCGGGGCCCTTGCCCCCCCGGAAAATTTTTTCCCCCCCACTTTTCCCCCCCATAACCGGGTCCCTCCCATCCCCGGGAAAAAACCCACCCCCCAAATTGTAAAACCCCAGTTTCCCAGAAAACAGGTTTTGGAAATAAAGCCAAGGGGGAAAAAAACCAACCCCCCAAAACCCGCTCAAAAAGGGTTTTTTTTTTTTTTTAAAATGAATTTTTTTTTGGAACAAAGGGGTGAACCAAATTTTTCCCCCCCAAAAACAAATTTTTTCAAAATAGTTTTTAAATGGGCCCCCCCCGTGGGGGGCACAGGGCCCCGCCCGAAAAGGTTGGGAAAATTTGGGAAAATTCCCCCGGGGGCCCCCTTTTTTCCCAACCAAAGGGGCCCCCGGGAAAGGGGATAACCCCTTTCCTTTTTTTTAATTACCGTAAAAAACCAACGGGGAAAAATCGTGTGTTTGGGGTCGGGTTTCAGGGGCGTGTTGGGGGGGAGCAAAAGGGAAGGGTTTTTTCAACCGCTTTTTTAAAAGATTTTTTCCCCCTTTCCCCCCCCCAAAAAACAATGCACCCCCCAAAAAATTTTTTTCCCCCCACGATTTAAAATTTTTTGGGTTTCCCCAAAAAAATTTTTGGTGGGGAATTTGAAAAAAATTCCCCCCAAGTCCTTAAACAGGGGGATATATTTGGGAAACCCTCCTTTGGCCTTTAACTGAGCCTAAACTATCTAAACTATTATCAGGCCTTCTCCCAGTCCTGAGCTCGTTGGCGTGCATGCATCCGCTGAGGTACCTTAAAGATGGCCGGTAATTCCTGTCCTCAGGTGCAGATCCTTGTGGATGAAGTGGATGAAGTGGATGATCCGGCTGCAGACAGTCCTCTCTATCTTGGCAGCTTGTCCTTCTTGTCCAGGAGTTCTCTCTCTCTCTCTGCGATGGCGTCTGTATAGACAGTCAGGCTCTCCACTGTCTCTGGAACAACTCTGAATCCTGGGTTCTTTATAGCTTAGTTTCTGTCTCTGTCTGTTCTCCTCAGAATCTCAGCAGCTTCTAAAATGGCTGCTTCATGTGCCAGTCTTATACCATGTCCCTCATTTGCATATACTGGAAACTGGACATAGCAACATCTTGTGGCCAAACAATAGAATACAAATAAATATTTCACAACTGTTATGCATGGGATTTTGCTGGAAAACACAGGGAGGCTGTCCCACTATCCCACACATCCTGGCCCATGCAAAGAGCAGTACAGGGCATGTAGAGTGGGGGGAAAAGAAGTATTTAGTCAGCCACCAATTGTGCAAGTTCTCCCACTTAAAAATTTGAGAGAGGCCTGTCATTGACATCATAGGTAGACCTCAACTTTGAGAGACAAAATGAGAAAACAAATCCTGAAAATCACATTGTCTGATTTGGAGAGAATTTATTTGCAAATTATGGTGGAAAATAAGTATTTGGTCACAAACAATATTTCTGGCTCTCACAGACCTGTAACTTCTTCTTTAAGAGGCTCCTCTGTCCTCCACTCATTACCTGTAGTAATGGCACCGGATTGTACTTGTTATCAGTATAAAAGACCCCTGTCCACAAACTCAAACAGTCACACTCCAAACTCCACTATGGTGAAGACCAAAGAGCTGACGAAGGACAGCAGAAACAAAATTGTAGCCCTGCACCAGGCTGGGAAGACTGAATCTGCAATATGCAAGCAGCTTGGTGTGAAGAAATCAACTGTGGGAGCAATAATTAGAAAATGGAAGACATACAAGTCCACTGATAATCTCCCTTGATCTGGGGCTCCATGCAAGATCTCGCCCCATGGGGTCAAAATGATCACAACAACAGTTAGAAAAAATCCCAGAACCACACAGTGGGACCAACATAACAAAGGCTACCATCAGAAAACAAAAAAAACCTCCCGGGGGACTCAGATCCTGCGTCCCAAAAGTGCCCTCTTTTTAAAACCCAGTAATTTCCGACCCCTTTGAATTTTTGCTAGAGGGGCATTTGGATGACCCAGAAGGGTATTGGGGAGAATGTTTTTTGGTCAAAAATAAACCCAATTTGGGAAATTTTTGGTAGAAAACAAAATTTGGTAGTTTGGAGGAGGAGAATGCTGAGTTGAACCTAAAGAACCCCATAGTATGGAAGTGGGGGTGGAAAAATCATATTTTGGGGGTTTGTTTTCTCTGAAAAGGGGAAAGGAGATGATCGTGTACTGAAAGAAGAAGGGGCCCAAGTATTGTGAGATTTTGAGGCAAAACCCCCTCCCCCGGGCAAGGGATTAAAGATGAAATGTGGGGGGAAATTCTTTCGGGCAGGGACAAGACCCCAACCGGGGAACGAAGGAGGGGCCCTTGTAAAAAGGGCATTTCAGTGCCCTGGAGGGGCCTGCCACTCCAGATCTAAAACCCCCAAAAAAACCCTTTGGAGGGGAAGCAAAAAGTCCATGTTTCCCCAGGGGGACCCCAAAAAAACATCATGCTTTGAGGAGATTGCAGGGAGGAAGGGGCCCAAACCCCATACCAGAAAACAGTGTGTCCCAAACCCTTTTTGAAGACTTACAGAAAACATTTGACATTTGAAAACATGATGTCTCTAATTGTTGAGGTCTACCTATGATGTCAATTACAGGCCTCTCATCTTTTTAAGTGGGAGAACTTGCACAATTGGTGGCTGACTAAATACTTTTTTTTCCCACTGTAGTTCCGCACTGTACTGTAGAGAGACTCTACTAGACTGTCAATCACTGCATGCACTGTACCAATACATGCGTTCTACAAGTAAAATGTTAATAATTGGATTGTCCACCAATTACATGTGCTGAAGATCAGCAGTGTCTGTAGCATTGTATGAAGAGTACGGTTTCAAGATACAATGTCCCAGGAAAGAACATTGCATGGTGACAATATTGCATCCTGAGGCCAATGTAACTCGAGGGGCCACTGTATTGAGACCATCACTCTCATCAGATTGTAAAATGAAGGGGTCAAAATACATAACATATAAACAATAAAAAGCAAACACAATACACAAAATAAGCTTACAGAGTAACAGATTGGCATTGAACAGACCTCTGTCCACAAAGGTGATAACATGTATAAATATATGTATTAATTAATTCAATTTGTTAATATGATGAAAGTACATGTTAAATACAATTAGTATCTCAGAAATTGTATGCACTTTGAATCTGTGAGAATGTAGCTAAATCAGTAAGCACAGGGATACATTGTGTAAAGACATAAATGTGGTAGAATAGTGCAAAATGCATATGACACAGCTGCAAGTTAAAACGACCCTTAAGGGTTGACACGACCCCAGAAAGAATTTTCAGCTTTTTCCTCACTAAGGCTAAATTTAATATCAGAACAGTGAACTAGGAAATTCAATATTCTGCCTCCTGTCTTGTACTATGTTATGTGAGACTATGAGAATAATATAAGTATCCATTTGTTATTAGAGTTTTCTATATTCATTTACTTTTTTTTTTTTGTTGCTGTTTTTATAGGATAAATTATCAGGTGTTTGTACATGAGGAGTAGCACTATTCCTAGCCATCATATATAATGTTTAAGTAGGATTTTTCATTAGTTTTCCCCCTGAGGGCTCCATATTTAATTTTCAGATGTCCCTTAGCTAGTGGTTGGAGGCCAACAATTGCATTGTCTCCTGTACACTGCATAAACAGAAGAGGAGATCCTGCTACCCTATTTTTATAACAACTTATGTTCCAGCAGCATGGAGAATATTATAGAGCAATACTGTGCAGTGTAGCTGTAACGGTCTGCAGGTGGATCCTCTGGACCACCGCAGGCAATGGCGTAGCCCCACACCAGGGAGTGGAATCTAAGTGGGTCCCGGTATTCACCAGAGCCCGCCGCAAAGCGGGATGGTCTTGCTGCGGCGGGAGTCCACCAGGTCACTACCACTGGCGGGCTGGCCTGCGGTGGCAGCCAAGGCAAGGTACAGGATCGGCGGGCAGGCTCGTAGTCGGGGACAGGCAGGCGGTCAGGGCAGGCGGCTGTGGCTCGTGAACGTAGACAGGCAGGAGGTCAGGGCAGGCAGCAAGGTTCGTGGTCGGTAAACGTAAGCGGGAGGTTCGGTACACGGTAAGGCAAGACAAGAACACTCTGGGAAGCTTTCTCCAATGGAAAATACACCAAGGATCCAGCGAGGGCCGCCAGGAAGAGGCCGGACTTAAATATGAGCAGTGCTTGGCAATGACCAATTACCGGCGCACTGCCCCTTTAAATTTCAAACTGCCGGCGCGCGCGCGCCCTAGGGGTGAAGCTACGTGCCGGGAGACGGAGACAGGCTGAGCAGGAGCGTGGCCAGGTAAGTGAATGCCGAATGGGACGGGAAGGTGAGCGGACCCCGAATTCGATGTGCGGGACGGGGCTCCGCTGGGAGCAGGAGCACGGGCGCACCTGCGACCCAGGACAGTGGTCGCAGGGGCGTCCGTGACAGTACCCCCCCCCCTTGGGCCTCCCCATCTTGGGCCCCCCTCTCTTACTGGATTGGAGGAATCTCTGGATGAGGCTGCGGTTCAGGATATTCTCCTCCGGCTCCCAAGACCTCTCTTCAGGGCCGAACCCCTTCCAGTCCACTAAAAAGTATCTTTTTCCTCTGGTTCTCCTCATGCCCAGAATCTCTTTGACCTCGAAGACATTGGGCGCATCAGCCACAGACGGAGGAGGAACAGCCTTCTGGGAAAAGCGATTAAGGACCAGGGGTTTCAGTAAGGAGACATGAAACGAGTTGGGGATTCTCATAGTAGGAGGGAGCCGGAGTTTGTAGGACACCGGGTTGATGCGGCTGATGACCTCAAAGGGTCCCAGGAAACGGGGTCCCAGTTTGTGAGAAGGCATCTTAAGGCGGACATATCTAGCCGAGAGCCACACCTTGTCACCTGGGGAGAAAACCGGAGGGGGGATTCTTCTTTTGTCCGCTTGAGTCTTCATGCGCTCGGAAGCGCGGAGCAGAGACTGACGGGTCTGGGACCAGATGGCCTTCATGTCTTGAACTAGTGCGTCCGCCACCGGGACCTTGGAGGAGGTTGCCAGAGGGCGAGGAGGGCGGGGATGAAGGCCATACACAATGTAGAAGGGGGAGACCCCCGCGGACTCAGACTCAAGGGAGTTGTAAGAGAACTCTGCCCATGGCAGCAAGTTGGACCAATCATCTTGACGTGCCGAGACGAAATGGCGAAGGTAACATCCCAAGACCTGTTTGACCCTATCCACCTGGCCGTTCGCCTGAGGGTGGTAGGCAGAAGAGAAGTCAAGTTTCACCTGAAGTTTGTTACACAGGGCTCGCCAAAACCTGGAGACAAACTGAACTCCCCGGTCCGAGACGATTTGCTGAGGGAGTCCATGTAGATGGAACACGTGAAGGAAGAACAGCTCCGCCAGACGGGAGGCAGACGGCAGGCCTGGGAACGGGATGAAATGCGCAATCTTGGAGAAGCGATCCGTGATCACCCAAATAATGGTGTTGCCAGACGACGGAGGGAGGTCAGTTATAAAGTCCATAGAAATGTTAGACCAGGGTTGAGTTGGAATTTGAGAGTGGCTGTAGTAAGGGCCTGCCCGGGTTGTGACGTGGGTCTTTTTTGCGGGCACAGGGGTCACAAAGACGAAACAAAGTTTTCCCTTAAACCATCCTTTTTAAGTTCAGGCCCCCAATAGAACCCCGGGATATCAGGTGGAAAAGGGTTTTTTCGGGTTCCCGGTTACCGGGGCCCCCAAATAGCAATGTCCCCAAAATTTTTTAAAAAAGTTTTGGCGGGGAAACAGGGCGCACATAAGTCCGTCCAGGGGGGGGAAAACCCCCCGGAGGTTTCCCCTGGGGGCTGCCGAGATAAACGTTCTGGAGGAATTTTTGTGTTCTGGAATATTAACTTCACCCCACCCCACGTCGGACGCCGGGAAAGGGCCCTCCGCTCTCCATTCTTCTCTGCAGGCCGGGAAAATGGGTAAAGGGAAATTTTGAAAAAAGGGGGGAAAAAAGAAACCCCCGGAAAACCCCCTACCTGGGTGGGTTTTGTGCTTTTAAAACCCCTTTGAAGGGTTTTTGAGGTTTTTTTTGGTCCCGGAGTAAAATACGGTTTGGGGGGCGGGGGACCCTCCAGCAGATAGCGCCACTCCCTTTCCCGAGCCCCCGTTTTTTTGCCCCGTAGCCCCCCCCGGTCGCCAAGCGTGTAATTTCCCCCTCGGCCGACGGGGGAACCCTCTTGGAAAAGAACCGCACGTTACAGTCCCTTTCCGTGGGCCCTTTTTTTTGTAAGAAATGCTCCGGCTCCCCACGGGAAAAAGATTTTCCTTTAGGCCATTGGCCCACCCCTTTCCCGCGTGGAAAAGGGGTTTTCGGGGTCCGGAAAGTTCAAGGATAGATGCCCCTAGAGAAGGCAGACTTGAGCTTTAGAAGATGCCTCTTCGGCCTCGACGGGCCAGGGGCGTGGGTTGGCTTGTTTTTGATGGGAGCCACTATCGGGGGCCAAAAAGCGAAGGGGGTGAGGGTTTTAATTGGCGATAGTTTTTTGGCCCGAAGCCCCAAAAAATTGCGTATAGCCCGCCCGACTGATGGACTTTTCCACGCAAAAACGCCGACAGTTTCGCTGGATCCCCTCCCTAGGCCCTTTTGGGGCAGAAATGGGCCCTAACCCCGAAACAGGAGGCAGTCTGATGGAAAAAGGCAAATTCCCTAGCTTTGGGATACAGATGATTCTCCCCGGCGCTTCAAAAACCTGACGAAAAATGACTGCGGTTTGGGTTTTCGAGGTCTGGTGAGTACAACCCGGGTGTCATCAAGGTAGAAACAAAAAAGCAGGGGTAGAAAGGGGGTCTCGAAAATTTTTATTTCACGAGCTTTCCTAAAGGAACGTTTTTTTAAACCGAATTTTTCGCATTTCCCAAAGGGGAACACCAGGTACTCAAAGTGCCCATCCCTGGGGTTGGGAAGGGGCCCCTTTTTCCCTTCATTTGCCCTTTTGGGGTTCCCGGGCCAAAAAATTTTTAGGCCCCTCTTTAATCCAAATTGGGAAGACCCCTTTTGCCCGGGAGGCCGGGCAAACAGTTCTGTTATCAAAAGGCAATTTGGGAAAGGGTTTTTTACCGTGAAACTTGGGTTTAAAACCCCCGGGAGTCAGGGAGGGCCGTAAGGGGAAAATTTCCCTTTTTCTTTAAAGAAAAAAGAACCCCGCAAACCCGGGGAGACGAGGACTTCCGGGGGAAGAACCCTTTTCCCGAGGTTTTTCCCCGGAAAGAATTGGGCAAAGGCTTGGGGGCTCAGGAACCGACAGGGGGGGTAGACTCGGCCCCCGGGAGGCTGGTACCCCCGGGAATAAGTCAAAATCAGGGAATCGTAAAGGATTGCGGGGAAGACTCCCCGGCTTGGGCTTCGGAGAACACATTGGCGTTTCTCCAGATATTTGGGCAGCAGCCCAAAGGGAAACCTCCTAAGGGTTTGAAAGAGAGGGAGGAAAACACCCGGCGAGGTGTACCCAAAAAAACTCCCCCCACGTTGGGGGGCCCCCGAGTAAACCCCTCCAGGGAGTCAGTTTCCCGGATAGGAGAGTGGAGCCCGCAGGCCCCTGGGAGTCCGAGGGGGGACCGCCCGAAGAGGAGTGAGGCAAAACCCTAAAGGCGATTTCCCTTCCCTTTTGCAGCGCCCCCATTGGGGGGGAAAGTGGGTTTTGACAAACTGGAGGTTTTCGCTAAGCAGCTCCCCCTGAAAGGATTGAATGAATAGGGGGTTTTTCCAAGTTAACCCCGGATACTGCTTCCACCAGAGACTGGGGGATGAAGTTCCCGGGTGCGCCCCCAATTCAGAAAAAGCCGGAAACCCGGAAAGAGGACCAGTTCTGGACGCCAGCAGGGCCGCAACAGGGGCGTGGAGAGGAGGGAATTTGCACCTAGGGAAAGCCTCTCCCCCAAGGGTCCTAGGGGCGGGGGTTTCCCGCGACCTTGGGGGGCTCTGGGCTTTCCACAGTAGAGGGAAATTCCTTTGCCGCGCTGGGGGGGAACTCTTGCTCAGGGGGACGAGCCCCGGCAATCTGCATGTGGGCTCCTCGGTGGGTGTGGCGGCGTTGAGCAGGGGCCTCTGGAAACACGGTTGCCAGGCATGGAAACCGGCGTAGGTTTGGGCTACTGACGCTCTTGCCGAAGTTCCTTTACTGTTCAATGAAGCGTACGTCGATGCGGGTAGCTTAACCGGATCAGTCATGAGGGAAGATGGGGTGGTCTCTAGCGGGCTAAGACGGTCCTTTAACTCGGCTTGAAAGCCATTTCTTGAAAGGGGGCCACACAGAGCGGCCTGTTCCATGACAGTTAGAGGCCAGAGTGCGGATTGCACCCCCGTAGTCTCCTACAGACAGATCCCTGGCATAAGGTTTAGGAGGCTTGTCTCAGCGGAGGCATGCACGAGCTGGTTCCTCGAAGACATTGCGGAACTCAATGAGGAACTGTACTGAAGATCCGCCGTCAAGGGATGTTCCTGTCCAACCAGGAGGTGTAGCCATGCCAGGGCATTCCGGGATGGAGGCTGACCACGGAAAAAACTACTTTCGCAGTTCAGACGGATCTGATTCCCGCACAATCAGCCTCCACATGATTAGCGCATTGGGTGATGAACCCCCTGAGAGTTTTCGGGTCTCCGTCGGAACTTAGCTGGGAGCGACAGCCGAAACTTGGACCCTCAGGGCCACAGGGACCCGTTAGGGTTAGGGGACAAAAAATCTGGAGATGGTGAGGGTTTGCTGCTGCTTGGAAGGTAAACGGAGTTGCTGCAACATGGTGGAGATAGCTATGAGTAATTTGCTGCGCCTGTTAACCGAGTTGCTGTGACTGGAGGGCAACAAAGGTGTCAATCCGCAAGCTGGGTAACGCGCTCCTTGGCGGGATCCATGGCCGGATCCTACTGTAACGGTCTGAAGGTGGATCCTTGAGACCACGCAGGCGATGCGTAAGCCCACGACCAGGGAGTGGAATCTAATTGGGTCCCAGTATTCACCAGAGCCCGCCGCAAAGCGGGGATGGTCTTGCTGAGGCGGAGTCCACCAGTCACTTCCACTGGCGCGGGCTTGCTGCGGTGGCGGCCAAGGCAAGGTACGGATCGGGGGCGCCACCCGCCCCCCCCCCCCCCCCCTCTCGTAGTCGGGGGACAGGCAGGCGGTCCAGGGCAGGCGGCTGTTTTATGGGCTGTGAACATAGCACAGGCAGGAGGTCAGGCAGGCGGCAAGGTCGATGGTCGGTAAAGTAAGCTGGAGTTCGGTACACGGTTGGCAAGACAAGAACACTCTGGTAGCTTTCTCACATGGATCATACACCAAGGATCGACGAGGGCCACCAGGAAGAGGCCGGACTTAAATAGGAGCAGTGCCCGGCATGACCAATTTCCAGCGCACTGCCCTTTAAATTTCAAACTGATGGCGCCCGCGCGCACTAGTGGCGGAGCTACGCGCCGGGAGACGGAGACTGAATGAGCAGTGAGCGTGGCGCGGTAAATAAGTGAATGCCGGGAAGGGGACGGGAAGTGTGAAACGGACCCCGAACCCGACGTGCGGGACGGGGCTCGCTGGGAAGCAGGTGCACGGGCGCGCCTGCGACCCAGGACAGTGGTCGCAGGGGCGTCCGTGACAAATACCAACCAATCAGAGCTCAGTTTCATTCTTTTACAACAATTTTAAAAAATAAAGCTGAGCTCGTATAGGTGCTGTCAAGGTTGCCCCTGCGCCCTGCGTCCCGGTCGCAGGCGCATCGGTAGCCCCGACTCTGAGCGGCGCCCCCGTCCCGCACCTCGGGCGATCCGCGGTGCGCTCTCCTCGTGCCCGGGTCCCCAGAGACTTACTCACCGGACACGCTCCTGACCGGGTCCGTCTCGGTCCTGTCGGCCAGGTTGCGCGGCTCTTCGCCCGTATTAGGGAGCGCGCGCGCGGCGAGTCTGAGGATTTAAGAGGGACAGCTGCGCCGGTCAATTGGCCAATTACCGGATGCACTTGCTTTCCTATTTTAGCCCCAGGCTCTTCCCAGTGGCCTTTGGCCGGATCTTTAGGTGCTCAGGCTATTGGGATAAGCGTTCCAGAAGAAGCCTTGTCGTGCCTACCGGTTGTACGACACCCATTTGCTTTACGTTTTACCGACCACCGGGAACCTTGCCGCCTGTCTGAGCGCCTGTCTGCAGTGTTCTACGTTCGATGAACCTCAAGCGCCGCTGGCCCTGACCTTTTTGCCTGGCCTCCGATTCGAGCCTGACCTGCTGTTTCTGTACCTCAGACCTACCCTTGGCCGCCACACCGCAGGCGAAGATCCTGCCATAGTGGTGTGACCTGGTGGACTACCCGCCGCGAGCAAGTCCATCCCCCTCGCCACACTTTGCGGAGGGGGGGCCGCTGCTGGTGAATACCGGGACCCAGCTTAGATTCCACTCCCGTGTGTGGTGGGCTGACGCAAGCGCCTGCGGTGGTCCAGAGGATCCACCTCCAGACCGTTTTCAGTAGATCCGGCCATGGGTTCCACGCATAGGTGATCTTGCCGTGGCGTTGCCAACTTCAGCCAGCCGTTGTGGTCAAGCAATCAAAACAGATCAAGGCAGCGAAGCACAGCAGCTCAAGTCGAGCTCTACCTCCATGTGCAGCAGTCATCGCACTACTGCTGCGCAGGCGGCGTGCTCAGTGGATTCCTCCCGTGGCGGGTCGCTCCAGTTGAGGTCCGTATGCTTCCGCGGCATTGTCCATGCCGACAAAGTTTGACGGGGACCCTACAGGGCTTGCAGTGGGTGACTTCGCATCACCCAGTGATCGCCTTCACTGTGGAACTTATGGCTGGTAAGTTCCCTTCGGAGAAGATCACGAAGGTGGCCTTCTGGCGAAGTCTTCCTCTTGGTATATGGCCTCGGCCTGGGCTATCCTCTCTGGTGCCGAGGGCGATCGGTCACCGCTGACCTCGGTGACTATTTCTAACAGGGAGAATATTCCATTAGTGTATTCGAAGAGCCTGCCCCGCGCTTCGTTGCTGAAACCGCCCTGTTGTACGCTGCAGCAAAGGCGAATGCCTGCCGTGAGGAGTCTACGCGCGTGCATGGTCCGCCACACTTACGATCGGGAGTGTGCTTGGACAACGTATGCAGCGTTGGTGCGCCACGTGCAAGAAGGCCTCTCCGCAGCCAGATTTTAAGGCATTCCCTTGCCTCGCCCGGATCGTACGTCTTCTTTGATCGCGAGCTCAGTCCATTGGCTAACCGGATTGATATGCCGCTTCGCAGGAGAGACGCTGAGGAGCTCCGCCAAGAGCGCAAGAACCAGATGCCTACCATGCCCACCTAGCACGTCCTGCTCCGGTGTTTCTGACGGGCCTCCACAGCTCCTTCCAGCCAGCGCCGGTGGAACGAGGCCAAATGCCAGTGGATAGAGCTCCACCTCCTCCGCAGGAACTTGACAATTAACGCGTAGAAATAAACACTATGTCTCTACCAGGGGCGATCGCTAGGCTGTTTTTGTGTCGGGCTGGGCCCCGAATAAAAGTCCTCTGTTGCCACCGAGGTCTTCCCGGGCTCCAGGCCGCTGACCGTGGGCTTGGTAGCACCGACTGGGTCCCTCAGCGCTGAGACCCGCCCGCGGCCCCTTGCAAGTCAACCGGGCAGCGTCTCCGATGGATGTGATGGTTATCGCGTCGCCTGCCTCTTCTCGTCATAGGCGACGTGGCGCACCGAGGAGCTGCCGGAGGAGCGCGGGCTGTAGCGGACGGGAAGAAGCGGCGCTCGCCGGGGGGAGTTAGGTGAGTGATGTATGTTGTGTGATTTTTTAAAAGAGGTTTGACCTGACCCTCAGTGCCACCCATCTACTGCATGTGCCCCTATGACATGCCTGCCTTGTGGTCCCCATATCGCCTGCCTGTGGGCCCCCATATACTGCCTTGTGCCCCTATAATGCCTGCGCCTTGGCCCCCAAACTATCCTATGCCTGTGGCCCCCCATATTTAATGCCTGTGGGCCCTCCCATATGCTCCTGCCTGTGGCCCACTCATTATACTGCCTGTGCCCACCTATAATGCCTGCCTGGTGGCTCCCATATCCCTGCCTGTGGCCTCCCATGATACTGCGCATGTTGCCCCCAAGTCCCTGCCTGTCGGGCCCCCATATACTGGCCTGTGGCCCATATAATGCCTGTCTGTGGCCCCCCAATATCCCTGCCTGTTTGGGCCCCCATTTTACTGCGCTGTGGCCCGCCATTATTCCGCCTGCCTGTGGCGCTCCCCATGATGCTGAGTTGTGCCCCCCATAGTACTGGCCTGTGGCCCGCCATATCCCTGCACCTGTGCCCCCTTTATGCTGCCTGTGGACCCCATATACTGCCTCAGTTGCCTCTATATTTGTGCCTCAGTTGCCGCCTATACTACCTTATTTCTTGCCCCATTTATATCTCATGCCTCATTGCCCCAATATACTTGCCTGTGGCCCAATATTACTGCCTCAGTGCCCCCATATACTGCCTGTGCCCCCTATATTACTGCCTGTGGCCTCTGATATACCTGCCTGTGGCCTCTATATACCTGACCTGTGGCCCCATATACCTGCCTGTGGCCTTCCCCACTATTAATGCTTCAGTGCCCCTATCATACCCGAAGAGAGGGGACTGCGTGTATACCTTATTGAGACGTTCAATAAGGAGGTTGCTGGATAATGTGAGTTTTTCTAAGAATTATTGTTGTGTCCAAATCCTTCAGGGGTCGAGTTCTTGGCCGGGGAGCATATCAGCATGAAAGGTGTGAACCGGATGGAGAAGAAAAGGGAAAGTGAACGCACCGGATGATCAGAAAAGACGGTCTCCAGTGAGTCACTAAAGATGTAACTCTGCAGTGTAATCACTTATATGTATGCGAGCGTGTTCTACATACATATCTAGTAACTACCACTTTATGGTCATTATATGGGCAGTGGTATGTATGTCGTCAGAGCCTCGTGTACAGCTGATAGTCAATGTGGGGTCTGGCAGGAGTTATTTGGATCTTAAGTGTTGGTAATAGTTTTGGGTCTTGGTTTTGTAGGAGGGGGTTTTGAGTAAATCGCAATCACTTTGTTGTAGAGTTGCTCATCTATCGTGGTATGTTTTTGGGTGACTGTTTAGGGTTATTGTCATATGAGGTGAAGAACGTCTGAAAAAGTAAATTTTGTCATTGGTGATTTTTACTGTTACAGTGAATACTGAGGAGTAATGGACGGGATGCTGTGTGGGATGTGCAGAATAATTAGAGATACAGGAAACACAATGGTTTCTTGCATGGTAATAAAAACATCCACAGTTCAACAATGAGCATGAAAAATGTCGTGTGAGAACACAGCCTCCTACCCATGAGAAAAACACAAAGGCCGCGAGAGCCCGGATGTTTTGTAGGACCATTAGCAACGCCTGTGTCTCTTACTGTGGAGCGCCTGAACATCTCCGCAGTGGGTTGCATGCTCCAGTCCGCGGCGGCAGGGGAGACGAGGCAACTAGGTGCGTGGGAGAGGCTTCCTAGGGGGAGGGTTGCTAGTCTCTCCCCTCGTTGGCTGTAACATACCGCGGTCCTGGGTGTCAGCCGGAAGCCGGGACCCACTTTCGAGAAGCTTTGCAGCTCTTCTGATCCGGATTCGGCTGGGAACTTCTTGGACGCTGCCGTCGGTGTGCTCAACTGCAATATTTCCGTGGGTTGTTCTCGCCTTGGGAGAAAACCCCGTATCCATTCGCTCTCCGTCAGTGGGGGAGATTCCTCAGCGATCTAGTCCTTTTACCGTACGGAGCACTGTTGACTTCAAGAATTGGGAGCACTGCAATAAATGAGAGACTGTAGTTTTCATTGTGTTAACCCCGGGGTATTGTCTGGCCACATCGCGTTGGGGCGCTTCCGTGCTGCGCAGCAAACATGCCCGGTGCTTGACTGGCATGACGGGGAAGTTTTTGCGATGGGGCCTTGAGTGTCGCGGTCTCGGCTGTTTGGTGGCACTGCCGGAGAGCTTAGACCGCTTCCTCTGGTACCGTCTAAAGCTCTAGCGGGTCTCCCCGATTCAATATCGTGAGTTTTCTGATGTCTTGTTTCCGGTGATTTTGAAGGAAAGCAGAGACCTTGCGCCAGAAGATTGATCTTCTGCCGGTACCCAATCACCTCGGGGCGAAGTCTACCCTTATCGTTCCTGAGACTCAAGCCATGTTCTGAGTAATTTAGGTGGAGAAAATCTTCAGAAAGGATTATTCGAAAGTCTCTTCTCCCTTGCGGGGGCAGGTATTCTTCTTCTGGTGGAAAAGCATAGGGACGGCTCCTTGACGCGCAGCCCTGCATTCGAGACTACCGGGGTCTGAATAAGAATCACGGTAAAAACCAGCGTGTACCCTCTTTCCGTTGGATCACGGAACTATTCGGCGCTCTACAGGGTGCAAAGGTTGCTTTTCAAGCTGGATCTGAGAGGGGTCCTGACAATTTGGTCTGGGAATCCGAAAGGGCGATGAGTGGAAGACGGCCGTTGTCAACACCAGGACGGTACACTTCGAGTACCTTGGTGAGTGGCTTTCGGATACATGTTGTAAATGCGGCCCTGCCGCTATCTTCAGGTGGTTCTATTAAGTGTGTCTTTCCGGGATCTTCTCTATACTGTGTGTGGTTCTACTGGACGACATCCCTTGAGTTAACTCTGTCTGATCTTGAGACCCCCGACCGCCTTCAAGTCCGCCAAGTGCTTCAGCGCTCTACGAGCTAATCGCATCTTGTATGCCAAATTAGGGGAGGTGCCTCTTCCATCAAGTCTCGACCTTCCGTTTCCTGGGTTTTTTATCGTCGCGGAACGAAGGGCTACGGATGGACCACCATGCCAGAGTTGTCAGCCATATGTGCAATGGCCGTACGCCGCAGTGGGCGACTGCGGGCCATACATTGGTTCATGGGCTTCTGCAACTTTTACCGGCAGTTTATTCCGCACTGTCCTTCACGATTGTGGCGATCCATTGTGTCCTTACAAGAGGAAGGAACGTCAAGATCCACCCGGTAGCTGGCTCCGAGGTCCGAGGAAAGCGTTCTCCAAGCTAAAAGAAAAACTGCCTTTTCCTCTGCGTAGATCCCCCCTGTAGCAGCCAGAGCCCAGCGCGAATACCCTTCTCGTCTTAAAGTAGATGCCTCATCGGTAGGCGCTGGAGCGGGTCCAAGCAAAAAGGGCACCACAGGCAAAACAGTCACTCTGTGGTTTCTTATTCTAAAAAAGCCTTTTTCACAGGCGGGGGGGGGGGAAATGAAAGCAGGAGAGGAATTATCACATTTGAAGAGTCGGGAAATTTTTAGCCTCATTAAAATCTGGGCCCTGGAAGAATGCGTGATATTTGTCTGGCAAGGGGCACGGCATCCATTTGTTATCTACTCGAGATAATAAAGAACCTCAGCTAGTACCTCCAGAGCTGCCCAGCGACTTAGAATCCCACCGCAAGGCTGAGGTGGTCGCTGTTTCTTCTCACGCTGTTAATTTCTCAGAGTGCACTTCCGCCCTGCCAGGTGAAAAATCGTGAAGGCTGATGCCGCCTCTCCGGGTGCGCTCCGACGTGGTGGGTTGAAGAAGCGATCCCAGAGCACATAATTCGCCCGGAACGCCTTATCTCCGCCATGCACTGAGTCGGTCCCTCCGGAACGTGCCCACCGGGGTAAGGACATAACGTCCCGCTCTTGCGCTCCGTAGGCGTATCCTGAAGTGGGGGGTCACTGCTCACTGGTGTGGCCCGGGCATTCCGGTGCCCACACGACCGTTTTCTCCGATTTCCCGGTACTATTGGTGGCGGATCCTCGCTAGGTAAGGACGTTTAAAGATAGTTCGTGTCCAGGTGTGTACCTCCTGTTGCTCGCACAGAAGGACTCCTCGCCACAAGTCGGCAGGTCTCTGGCGCCATCCACTGTAGCATCTCTCTAGAACCATGGTTCTCACGCCATAAGCGATGGACTTCATTAACGACCTACCCCTTCGTCCGGTATACCGTGTGTGGGTGGTTGGGTAGACCGGTGTTTTTCTTTGAAAATGGGCACATATTTGTTCGCCACTCTTGCGCAGGTCTGCCATCGGGCCCCGACGCTGCCGAGCTATTTTTTTCCACATTTTTCGTCTGCACGGTCTCCCTCTCCATCATCTTGATCGGGGGTTTGCAGTTCGTTTTCTAAATTCTGGAGGGCCCCTTTGCGCTAAACTCCAGGTGAAGCTTGACTTCTTCCCCCTTTTTCGGGGGCTTTAACCTCCTCAGACGATATGGCCAGGTGGAGGAGAGTGATTCAAGTTTGGGATGTTACCTGCGCATTTCGTGTTCTGCACGCAAAGACTGGCCAACTTTACTTTCTTGGGCGTGAATTTTCATATAATTTCCTATAGTGTCAGAGTCCGGGGTTGCCTCTCCCTTCTACGTGGTGTACGGCTTACATCCCCGCCCACCTCTCCGTCTAGCACCTCCTCATCCGATTGGGGTCCCAGCTGTGACCATCTGGTCCAGGGAGCATAGGGACCATTTGGTCCCAGGACCGCTCAATCCTTACTGCCGTGCGTCTGACCGCGATGAAGGCGCAGGGCAGATAAAGAAAGAAGCCCTCCTCCTGTCTTCTCCGCCGGGTGATAAGGTGTGGTGTACAGCCAGATATGTCTGCCTCAAAATCCTCGTCCTACAAACTGGGTACCGCCCGCTTTGCTAGGACCCTTCTCGAGGTCCTTAAGCGCATAAACCCGGTGGCCTATTAAACTCAGGCTCTCTCCTACATGCGTATCCCGGTAGCTACCTTCCACTGTTCGCTACTAAAACCCTGCGTCCTTTAATCATTTCCTCTCAGAAGGCTGTGTCCATCCTCCGGTTCTGTGGCTTGGGCTGCTAATGTCTTTGGTGGTTAAAGAATCCTGGGTATGATGGGGACTGTAGAAGGAACGAGATTTGTAGTCGACCTGGAAGGGCGTGTTCTAGGGACCCGAGTGATAAGATCGTGGGAGCGGAGGAGACAACATCCTGGACGCGGCATTATTCCAGAATTATCTCCACTCTAAAAGTAAGGGGGACCGCCAAAGGGGGGGGGGGGTACTTGTCAGGGATTGCCCCTGCGAACCTCGTCCCGGGATGCAGGCGCATCCGTGCCCCGGACTTCTGGAGCGGCGCCCCGACCCCCGCCACTCGGGTCCGGGGGGTTAGCGCTCATCGGTCGCTGCCGGGGTCAACCCAGGATGGCACTTACCCAGCGCACCGTCTCCTGCCGCCAGGTCCGTCTCGGTCCCTCAGGCGGTGGCACGGCGCCGCTCCCGTAGCGGAGCGCGCGCGGCGGAAGTCTGAGTTTTAAAGTGGGACAGTCTCTCCGTGGGTAATTAGGCCATTACCTCAGGCAGCTGCTCCTATTTTAGACCAGCCCCTCGTTCCCAGTGGCCTATGCCGGATCTTTAGTGCTGCATGGCTGATGAGAAAGCGTTCACAGAAGCTGTATCTTGCCTACCGTGTACCGAGACCCATTTGGCATACGTTTACCGAACACTACCCTGCCGCCATGCCTGAACCTTCTGCCTGTCTAACGTTCACGACCTCGCCAGCCGCCTGCCTGACCCTTCTTGCCTGTCCCCAACTACGAGCCTGACTGCCGATTTCCTGTAACTCGGCCTACTTGGCCACCACGCAGGAGAAGCGTCGCAGCAAGTCCATCCGCTTTGCGGCGGGCCTCTGCGTGTAATTACCGAATCCCACGTTAGATTCCACTCCCTGGTGTGGGCTTACGCCATCTGCCTGCGGTGGTCCAGAGGGAATCACTGTCAGAACCGTTACAGTTGCTGTGTGCAACTTTTAGAAAATTTTCATAAATTAGGCCCATTATGTTTACGTCAAATGTTGGTAAAGGGGGAACTGATAGAAACGGAAGCGCAGTCTTCTGGGGTTTTTTTTTTTTACAGATCTGTTGTACTGTACATTTACATGTTTATTGCCGTTAAAAACTGATCCATTTCTGGGTTTTTTTGCAGAAACAATGGCATATCATGGTATGCTATTTTTCCTGTAAAAAATTATATCTGACACAACAGATCCAATCAAAGTCTAAGTCCCCTTTTGAAATCAGTGGGTGACCATTCACTTCTGTTTTTTTCTGATTCCAAAGCAGAATAGAACAGTGGAAAGCCAAACATAGATGTGACCCAGGCCTTACAAATAGTCCATCAGGTTTAAACTATTACTAGATCGAAGGTTATTGGATTATACGTAAGTGATAGGCGGACACTTCTGTACAAGCTTTCCATAGTCAACTGTACTTTCAGAAGTGCCTTCATTATTGTAGTATTTTTTCACATTCAATGTCAACAGTGTGATAACAGAGAGATCAGGCCACATGATGTATTACAAAGCCTCTTCTTATCACTGATTATTATAGGTCATTAGACGTCTCCATAAAAATTATCAATTTATTGGAGCAATCCTGGAAGGATGTTGTGTAGCACTACAGATTAAATTGCTGGTAAAGGAATGTGCATAGTTATTAAGGGTAATGTACACCTCTGCAATCTATTGCATTGTATTTCTTTGCTCCAATGCATGTACACTATACAGTCAAATGTATGTGGACACCCTTCCTAATTGTTAGGAAAATTTGGGGGTCAAATGTTAAATTCCAGTTTGCTTAAAGGGATTGTCTCACTACAAGGATTGCATTTTATGTTAAAGATCTTGCAAAAACAATTCACTTCAGCGGCGTAGCTATAAGAGGGGCAGAGGTAGCAGTTGCTATCTCGGGCCTCCTCCAGCCTGAGGGGCCCAAAACGCCCTTTCTGCACTCAACATTAAAGATATACCAGAATTGAGTGGCACATGGCAGCTCAGGGTGGCAGCATGTCCACTGTTGTGCACTAGGGCCCCCGGGCAGATTCAAGATTACGACCTTGAGTCAATTTTGTAATATGGTTTCCATTACCACTCGCCCTAACTATCCTAGATATATCCCTCGTTTGTAGTGTTGGCTGCATCAGTGCCCTCAGGTCGATATAAGATCTACAGAAAGAAAAAAAAACATACTGTTCAATTTCTATTATAGGCTGCCAGGTAGCTGTCAGCAGGTCATCACTATATGCCAGTAGAAGCCAGTAAATAGTGCCCCTGAGTTCAAAAAATGGAAACTGAGAGAAAAACAGGGACTGGAGGGTAAGATGAATCGATGTAGTGAGACAACCCCTTTAAATAATGTGTATATAATATTGTATGTGATGTATCATGTCTTTTTAAGGAAATGTTTGCAGTCATTGATTACAGTGAGGAGTTATATAGCATGGGCAGTACTAATGTCTCTTTTGGTAGCTATCTCAATTAACACAGACTTGTTAATTAAGGAAAAATGTGCAGGAGAAGGTGAAACGACTTGCTAATCCAGAGTTAACGTAACCACCATGCCCTAGATAGCTGAGTTTTTCCCATCTAATCAAAAAATTCTTGAAACCTTCCAAAAAAAATTTGTGGACAACCCTTCCTTTTTAAGGGAAAATTTGGGGGTAAATTTTTCCCTTTTTTGCTTAAAGGGATTGCCCCAAAAATTCTTTTTTTTCCCTTCAAAAACCCTTCCTTACCTGCATGGGGGAGTTTCACCGGTCCCGAAGGGGAAAATTTGCCAAAAAGTGTTTAAAAGGGGCCGGGGTTTCCCATTCACTTTTTGCAGGGGGGGATTAAAATTCCCCCAAAAAATTTTGTAAATGTTTTCCACCCCCACACCCTTATCCCCCTTTGGGGGTCTGTTAGGGTTAAAAATTTTTAACAATTAGGCCCCATGGGCCATTCATAAGGCCAAAAAGCCAAAATTCCCCCAAAAAAAAAAAAAAAAAAAAAAAAAAAAAAAAAAAAAAAAAAAAAAAAAAAAAAAAAAAAAAAAAAAAAAAAAAATAGGAATTTATAAAAAAAAGAAAAAAAAAAAAAAAAAAAAAAAAAAAAAAAAAAAAAAAAAAAAAAAAAAAAAGGTAAAAAACAGTAGAACCCCCTTTTAAAAAATTGTTTAAATTTTAAAATTTGAAAATTTTTTTTTAAGGAAATTTTTCGTAAAAAAAAGGGGGTTTT
Organism: Phyllomedusa bahiana; assembly: GCA_025379985.1. NCBI lineage: Eukaryota > Metazoa > Chordata > Amphibia > Anura > Hylidae > Phyllomedusa > Phyllomedusa bahiana. The sequence goes on from JAODAL010010288.1 coordinate 99,820, forward strand.
TTAAAAAGGAACAAAGGCCTTTTGGAGATCTAATTAAAACCAATTTTTTAAAAAAAAAATTTAAAAGGGAAATTTTAAGTTAAGAAAAAAATAGTATGGAATTTCATAAAAAAAAGGGGTTTTTTTTCCCAAAAATTCTTTTAAAAGCCAATTTTTCCCGAAAAAGCCCCCAAATTTCCTTGGAGAAAAAATTAAAAAAAAAAAAATTTAGTGCACAAAAAGGGGTCTGTAGAACGGGCCAGTTAATATGCAAGGGATTGGTTTTCTTATACAATTGGTTTTATTAACCCTTCCCCGCTCTTAGAATCGCTTCATTAAAATCCCGGGCCCTTAAGGGGCAAAACGACCAAAAAACTGAAGGGAAAGAGCCTGAAAATCATGGGAGCGCCAGCTGGAAAAAAAAAGCTGAGGGGTAAGATCCTACCCTAGCGCAAAGAACACAGTAGTAGGTTTCCGGAGCCCCAAAGATCGCAGCACGTAAGGGAGATTAAAAGCCAGCCAGGGAGCGGATCTAAGTAGGGCCCGTTTTCACCAGACCCGCCCCCCAAAGCGGGGTGACTTTCTGCAGCGGGGTCTACCGGGCGCTTCCCCGAGTGACTTCTTGCGGTGGCAGCCGAGGCTAGAAGTATAAAAACGTAAGGGAAAATTGGAGTGGGGGCAAGCGAAGGGCAGGGGCAGCCCGGGAAGGATGTGGTCAAGGGCGGAGGCAAGGGTAAAGACAAAGGGGAAAGCAGACGAGGCTAAGAGGGGGAAGAGGCGGTTTTTTTCCCGTTTAATTTGGACATACGTTCACATTCTTTACTGAAAAGCTCATCCCAAACCCGTTTTGCAGATTTGCTTGTTTCAGTATTCCGTTTTGTACTAATTCCACACTAAAGGCACGAATGCAAATAAGCACCTAAAACATTCCCTGTAGTTAGGGTTCTTCAATTCCATACTGCATTTCAACAATGTGTCACGCAGAAACTGTTAAACTACCCTTTTTTATTCAAAAAACGTTTGGGAATTTTTTAGGTATTAATAAGAAGCGATGGAGGTAAATTGCCTGGCCCAAAAAAGGTTTCAAGTTAAAAAACTGACTACGGGGATTTCTCATAGTATTGATTTGCCTCCCCTCAGCAGCTGAAAAAGGCTCCATTTTTGGACCGGGAGCGAGGGGCCAAGAAAGGGGGAGAGCCAGAATAAACCCCCTGCCGGGTGGTGACTATTCGGCTGTCACTAGCCAGGCAAATCAGCATGCTGGGGCCATGTGGCAAGTGATTCTGAGGGACTCCCTGCCTCCATCTCCACTGTATACTGCCACGGTGCGTGGGGGTGCTTGGGGGACAGTGGCACAATGACAGAGTGTGGAGGGCACGGCAGCAGCCACAGCAGCAGCATGAGGTCAGAGAGTGGCACAATGACACAGTGTGGAGGTGACGGCATCAACAGCAGCAGCAGTATGAGGTCAGATGACACAGTGTGGAGGTGGCACAAACAGGAGTAGGCCACAGAGTGGCACAATCACACAGTATGGAGGTGGCAGCAACATCAGGAGTCCACAGAGTGGCACAATGACAGAGTGTGGAGGTCACGACAGCAGCAGCCACGCAGTCAGCATGAGGTAGACAGTGGCACAATGACAGGTGTGAGGTCACGCGCAGAAGCACACATGAGGTCAGACGAGTGGCACAATGACAGTGTGTAGGAGGATGGCACAAGAGCAGGAGGCCACAGATTGGCACAATGACAGAGTGTGGAGGTCACGGCAGGAGCAACAGCAGCAGCATGAGGTCAGAGAGTGGCACAATGACATTCTGGAGGTGGCAAAAACAGGAGTAGGCCACAGAGTGGCACAATGACACAGTGTGGAGGTCAGGGCTGCAGCCACAGCAGCAGCATAAGGTCAGTGAGTGGCACAATGACAGAGTGTGGAGGTCACGGCAGCAGCCACAGCAGCAGCATGAGGTCAGACAGTGGCACAATGACACAGTGTGGAGGTCACGGCACCAGCAACAGCAGCAGCAGCATGAGGTCATAGAGTGGCACAATGACAGAGTGTGGAGGTGGGTGGCAATACCAGTCCCTGGTAAAGATGGTGGTAGGCAGATGGAGAAACTGGCAGCAGATGTGTGGCATCAGGCGGGTGGCGGCATCAGAATATGGCTGAGGCTGGTAATTTGAATCCAGACTCATTTCTCAAAGTTTTGGTGAGGCGTCATGGCTGATGTAATCTGACGCCTAAGGCATTGGTGTGTGGAAATCCTGGCCGATCCACGCCTGATTCATCTTGACAAAGGTCAGTCGTTCCACATTTCCCGTGGACAAGCGGGTTCTCTTTGGGGTAACGATGGCCCCCGCCGCACTGAACACCCGCTCTGATGCCACACTACTGGCCGGGCAGGACAGCTTCTCAACTGCAAACTCGGCAAGTTGCGGCCACACATCCAGTTTGGCTGCCAGTAGTCCAGCGGATCTTCTAACTGGGGTGGCAGAGTGCATCTGGACCTGGAGATGATGCAAAGAGAAACAGCTCCCTTCTGCAGGGTGGTGGAGCCCTGACGGCTGCAAGGGGTTTGCGTGCCACTGGGCGCTGCTGCTGCGGGCGGCGGAGGAGGGCCACCCATCTGGCCGTTTCTCCCAGGCCACCGGATGGTGACGTGCTGTGTTGCGCAGGGCAATGGTCCCCAACGTTAGCTCCCGGGCCCACTTCTTCGTTTATTTTTTGATTTCATGCTGCCCTTAACACCGGTCTTGGTTGGGCAGGGTGCCCCTCACAACATGCCCCTCCCATGCCACTCTCCACATCTATACTTTCCCGCCTACTGAAGAGCAGGGGTTTGGCCCCTTTTCTTCGTGCCAAGTGCTGCTGTGTCCTCCTCAAATTTTCTCCTCGTTTTATAGTGGCGCGGCCCAGACCCCCATGTAGATCTTGGCTGAGGGAAACCAGATGGCAGGGGGGTTTAGGAAGGTGAGGGCCGCTGCCCCGCTCCCCGGGCCCGCCAATAAGGGTTGTGTCTGTGTTCCCAACGACTCTTGGCTGGGGTTGTCAGAGTTCTGGGAGGAAGTGGATGACCTAGTCAACCAATCAAAACCTTGGGTTGTGGTCAACACCGGCCACTAGATGACACCGGCAGTCTGGCCTCACCCAGTGACCCCCCCTGCGATGTCCCCCTTTCTGTCTGGACCTGTGCCCGCTCCAGCAATGTTTGTGCCATGCCATGTATGTGAAAGAGCCTGCCACCTCTCTGTCTGACTACTGTTTTTTCAAAATGTACGACCTGTTTATAAGGTATCTTATATGAAAAAACCACCCGTATTTGACTCCAAAAGAACCCAGTAAAAAAGCTTGGGTAACCCTTGGATAAAATGCGCTCCACAAATGGGGAGGAAAAATTTTCCCTTTTATGTGCCGTTTAAAAACACTGTGTTTTATGAAAAGAAAAGCGCAAATGGGTTAATTAACCTTCGGTTTTGAATTATGCTTAGGGGAAAATTTTTTTCTTTGGGTTGAAAAACATTTTTTCTTTTTTTGACCACAACAGCAGAAAAAACATTAATTAACCCTTGGATTTTAAATTGCGCAAAAGAAATGAAACTGCAAAAATTCCCAACTATGTAGGTGTTAAAAGGGACGTGTTTTTTTTACGGGACCACAACAGCAGAAAAAAAAATTGAAATTTAACCTTCGGATACGAATTATGCTACAGGAAAAAATTTCTTCTTTGGCGTTGAAAAACACGTTTCTTTTACTGACCACAACAGAAAGAAAAAACTTAATTAAACCCCTTGGATCTAAATTGCGCAAAAGAAATGAGCTGTCCAAAAATTACCAGCTATGTAGCGTGATTAAAACAAACTTTGTATTTTACTGACCACAACAGCAGAAAAACACTTAATTAACCTTCGGATATGAATTATGCTACAGGCAAAATTTCTTCTTTGGCGTTTTAAAAAAAAACAAACCTCTCTTTCACTGACTACAATAGAACCAAGACGTTTAAGTAGCCCTTGGATACAAATTGCACAAAAGACATAAGCAGCCAAAAATTAACTGGTATTTGGATTGTAAAAACGCTGTTTCTTTAACTGAATACAACAGCAACAACAGGCTTAGATAACCCTTGGATATTCAATGTGCTCCGAACTGACCAGATAGCATTAAAATGTATATGCAGCTGAATTGGCCCACACACTGGACTTCAATTCCAATACCCACAAAATCAAAAATTAGAACGTTAGAGAGCATTTCTCTGAGGAAAAGCTGTGACATCCCCCCCCCCCAAATTCGCTGTATAAAAGTTATTTCTTTTGTGTAAGATCTCTAACACTGGAGCTGCAGCAGTTACAACACGGCACAGAGAGAGGAATGTGAACTGCCAGCGTCACGTCCGGACTTATATAGTGCGGGTGATGTCACAGAATCCCCGGGTCTCTGTTGGCTTCATCTCTGCACATTTAGGCTACCCCTTTCTTCCTCCAAAACTTCTTTGCCCATGTAACACCATGTGCTTGCAGCCATTTTATCAATTAAAAACACGCTTCTTTCCCGTGAATCACCCCAAACTTCGACTTCGTTCAGAATCGAAGCTTTCCTGAAATTCTAAACAAATTCCACTTCGTTAGAATCGATTCGCCCATCTCTAGTCATAATCCATGTTTTCCATAAATCACTTATGGCCTATGAACCCAGCCACACCTCCCTTCTCGTTCACAAGAACTTTCAGCTTGAGGGAACCACAGAAATGGAAATTACCCCAAATTATAAATCTGTCATATTAATATTTGGTATGTCTAGGTTGGTAAATTCGTACTTGGGAATCTAACAGTAAAGATATCTGACTAGAGACTCTAAGGAGGAGTAATGAGATGAAACTATGACCTTAGGGTGAAAATTGGCGGTGTTATGTCAGTTTTTAGGCGCATTAAATAAGTGTAGAGAGCGCCAGAAAGTCCGACCCTATCAAAAATCTGGCGTCAGGTATACCTTGCATAGTAAACATAATGCGCCTAAAAATGATGCGCTGTTCGCCTCCATAATGAAATGCGCCTATTGAGGCGCATAGCAAATCATTACATGTGTATATGTGTTTGGTGCAATTCATATACTTGTAATGAGAAGCTATGCGCCTCCGTGCGCGACGTGCCTTGATAGGGACATTACATACTCTACCAATGAAATGTTTTGTGCCGGGATTAGCGCAAATCGTGGCACATAGTATATCATTAGAAGCGTATGTAATGCCCCTATCGAGGCACTTCATGCACGGAGGCGCATAGCTTATCATTACAAGTATATGTAATGCGCCTAATACATACTTGTAAAATGTGAAATGCACCTAACACATATACACTTGTAATGATGCGCTATGCGCCTCAAAAGGCGCATTTTGTTATGGAGGCGCACAGCGCATCATTTTTAAGCACATTACAATGTGTCGGTCCTGGCATATGATGCGCCTAGTTTTGGTGTACGACAGTTTATTTATATCCAAAATATGGCGTCAAAAGCAGTTTTAGCGCAATATAGACCAAAAAACTGGCATTGGCGTGTTGGGAAATGTCGCCCTTAGTGTCCCCTGCATGTAATTAGCCATCCACTCAGTGACCTTAGCAGGGGGAGGGGCTGATGGAGTTTTGGAGTTTCCTTAAAACACTTTGGAGTGTCACAGGCCAAGGCCAGGGCCACGAGTAACCACCATCGCAGGTCTGTCCATTGTCTTCAGCTGCACAACTCAGCGGGACCTTTTTGAATTGATCCAATTGGTGAAGGTCTGTGTTAAAATGCTAATCCCATTATAAATAAGTGCATAAAATTAAGCACACAACAATAGTAAGGCATGGTTGATATATACTGTACCTGTCAGTCAGTGTGGTGTTCATCTTTAAGCAGTTTGCTTGTTAGGGATTGTGGATTTTGAAGATTATTCCGAAATGGATTTTACATTGGAATCCATGCCAAAATTCCATTCATTTAAAAGGAAAATCTGTGCTGTAGTTCACACCAAGGACTGTGGCACAGATTTTTGCACCATGGATATGAAATCTATGACAAGGAAAAAAGGGGGCGACATTTCAATTCTTTGACATGGAATCCAAATGCATAGGGCAACCAAGCCAGGAATTAGCGCCATTAAAATAGGGATTTTGGACAGCATTTTAACATTGCTGTGTAGACATAGCCTTACTGACCAC
>JAODAL010010289.1:0-105984 GCA_025379985.1 Phyllomedusa bahiana
TACAAAAATTATCTTATTACCTGACAAATAGTGAAAAATTTTAATTTGTTATATATGGAGAAGAATCTCGGTGATAGAGTTTGATCGTTTTGGATTCTTATTCCATTGCAATAAAAATATTGCCAATACTTAACAATGTGAATAAAACTACCCTTTATAAATTCAAGGACGAGTTTTAATGCAAAGAGATAAATGAATAATAAACCAAAAAGTCAATTCAGTCCAAACTCTGTAGGTTTGCTACTCTTGAATATACCACTACGCGACTGCCTCTCTTACCTTTTTTAAGCTGTATGTATAGCTTCTTTCCTTTTTTGGTATTATAACCGCTGGTTGGAGAGCTGACACCTCGCTGCGGTGATGGCGTTAGGCCAGTTGGTGGTTTTCCTGCTGTATTGATATTATGAGGTAGATTTGAATAAGAGTCCATAGGCTCAGTCTGGTTTACTTGACGGGGGACTCTTTGTAATGTCTGCTCAGGACCAGGGCTGTGGAAATTCCTATTCTCGATGTACTGATCGGGGACATGTTGGTTCGTATAGTAACTGCTGTTCTCACTTTGGGATAGTTGTTCATACGGTTCTTTGTTAGCTGCTGGCACCACATGAAACCAGATCATGGGCGAGCGCATGGCTTGACGGAACATATGTTGAGCTCTGGATAAATGAGATAAGATTAGCAAATCATGGTTAGCAAACTAGAAATTGTTATGAACATAATTATGCTTTCTAATTATGCAAAATGGGCTGCCTTGTTCCACTACAGAGATGGAAAATTATTTCTGAGGAAAAAAAAAGAGAGAATTAAATAAGACTTTACAATCACTTGTTGGTGTGTCAGAGTTGGTCCCAATTAATTAGCATTTGTGAGTTGTACAGAAACAGATAAGAACAAGAAGATAAACAGCAATACAAGAAATCTAGTTAAAGGTGTTGCTTATTTAGTCTCAACAAGAGCAGAAGGTAACAGGTTTTAACGCCTCTACAGATCATTCGGAGCTGCGCTCGTTCAACCGAGAAAGGACCACATAATTTTACAGGAGCACAGCTCAGCACAGTGACCGCAGAGGGAGCCACTATTAAAGGCTTCAGATCAAGCTTGGTCTTGTTTAAAGAGATTCACCAGCATCTAATTTATGAAAAGTTACATAACACTTGAATGTACTCCAAAATGGTTACAATAAAAAATACACTCCTGCAAAATAGAAGGTCTTAGAGCTACATTAAAGGGGTTGTCTCACTACGTTGATTCATCTTACCTCAGTCCTGTTTCATTTTGAATTCAGGAGCGTGTTTACTGGCTTCCACTAGGCTGCAGTAGAAGCCAGGCCCTGTAGCTATAGCAACCATGCTGGCAGCCTATCAGGAGAGATAAAACAGGTCTGTAGCTATAGCAACCTGAGGAGCTGATGCAGCCCATACAAGAGGAGATATCACAGAGTAGGTAGGACACTGTTAATGGACATATATTGCAAAGTGACTTGTTTTTGCAAGATCTTTAACATAAAAAGCAATCCTTGTAGTAAGATAACCCCATTAAATCAATATAAAGAAAAAAAAAAAGTTGCACTGGTGTAAGACAACAAAGGAAAGAAAAAAAGAAGAGCCAGCCCTTAACAGGCCAAGGTAATCTTGGGTCAGACATTATGGCATATCCACAGAATATGACATAAACAACTACGGCTAGGTCTACACAGCATAGGACAAAATAACTCAGTCAAAAACTGCTTTGAACGTCAGGTTTTTGTCCAAAGAAGCTGTGTTTCCGACAAGTTTAAGTGGTTTTTAGTTTTTTGGCAGTTTTTAGTTTATGCAAAATCCATATACCATGTTAAAACACCTGGGCAGTTTTTTCAGCAGAACCGCCCAAAAACCACGCCAAAAAAAGTGCGGTGGTTTACTGAGACTTCAACAGGAAATTTTCTGCCCTGCTCTGTAGTTTTTTGCAACATGTTACAAAAATCAAGCATGAAAAAAATATGTTCTGTGGAGGCTACAGGAGGTTTTTACTATTTAAGTCTATGGGATCTGTTTAAGGTGGTTTTAGAAAACAAAAAAAGACTGAAAATGTGTGCAATGGAGATATAGCCTAATAGGTTCCCAAAGAGGAGCCCGCATCTATCTCAAGAACAGTGATTACCTCAACCTTGGCCACCATTCTGTACAGGCTGTTCTTGGAATTCAAATAGAAGTGAATAAAGAGCCACAAATGTGCAGCCACATCCTCGCTCCCTGTGGCCACAGCACAAATGGTGAAGAGACCCCATTCTCAACTAAGGTGGGACCTTCATCTATCAAACGTTTTTGCGTACCCTGTGAAGATATGCCCTAAATGTCTAAAATGGGATTACACTTTTAAGGCTACGACTAATAATGTCACAAAGGGATTAAAAATTGCTTTGAGAGGTAAATTCAAAATCAACAATAAAACTGTGACTGTCACTGGGTTACGGAATTCCAAAATCCTAGGACTAATATAAAAACATGAAGAGGCTATAATTGAGGCAGTAATTCCCAAACAGGGTTTCCTGGGGGTTTGTTTGGTGATATGGATCTCTGGACTGGTGTGACTCAATTGGCCTCTTCGAAAGGAGAGACATCTCATGAGTAAAAGCAGCCGCTTCCTTTAGGATGCAACACTCTGCCTCTTTTAATAGCTCAAAGACCAAAATAATTAGTGTTGTCATTAAATTGCCACAGGAACATTCCAACAACTTGCCCAGTGCCAAGTAAACTACTGTACTTGGGTATGACAGAGAGCTATCACGGAATCAAATGGGCATCATCAACTCCAAAGAATGTACTTCTTAAAGGGGTTTTGCCAAGAAGTGAGTTCCTTACCTAACAGGCTGATATTCCCCTCTTGAGGCTTGAAAAAAGGGGCGTTGTGTTTCTGTGTTTAAAAAAACAAGTACCTCTTCTGTGCTGTCATCACTCCACCTCCCATGCACGCTCCTGATATACAGTCTCTGTAGTTGAGTTAACATTGTTTGGCTAATCCACAAGGATAACTGTATTGTACAGAAGCTATATGCGTTTTGTTTCTCCCTCTTATCTGCTCAGGAGAGAAGATAAGCTCCTAGCAGACAGTGTTCTTTCATTTGTTCGCAAACTGATGCAGGGGGAAAGAGAGGGGGGCTGAGCAGGGAGCGTCTGCATGTTTACTCAGATAATTACATTACAACCAGTGGATTCTCTATACAAAAGACACAGGATCTTTCTTCCCAGCCCCTTCAAAGCTCGTTCATGTTCCCTGCCATCAGATAAGAAGTGCAAACAATGCAATCGTGGCCAGATCAGCTCCTGGTCGTGTCTAATGTAAAGTGTCATGAAACTAAGGGCATCTCACAGGCTTCACTTTTTTTAATGACATATATTTAGAAAAGTGATTAAATACCCATTTCGGAGGATCCCACGTCAACATTAGATCGTGGCAAAACCCCTTTTTACCATTCAATCAAGTTGTGGATCATAAAAATGAAATCAACTTAAATTTTTGGACATTATTTTTTTTCCTTCTTCAGTCCCCTTCACTCTAACGCTCATCTTTTCTTAGTGCACAAAAATGATAAAAACAAACCATGCAAAATTAGATGCTAGCCTCTCATATTAAAGAGAAAAAAAAAGAGAAAGTAGTGAGAGTACTGCAAAGGTGGCTCTCAGAGCTGCACTTGTTTTATTGACATCTCTCAAGGATGATTTGCAGGTATCTACCTTTTAATCATGCCAGGTATTTGCAGTCTGCTATTTGTATTCATCAAAGTTTCTGGCCAAAATGGAAGTCAGCTGCATATTCCAGCAGAAACATCTTACACGCAACCAATACATTTGAGATCCCCTGAAACTACAGCAAGCCAGAGGCACTACAGCAACATCCTGTGATTCCCAGGATCTATAGCTGAAATATTAACTAACATGTTAAATACATCAAAAGCAGCAGTCAGGTTTAGGAGGGAACTATTTCAGAAGAACCAGAACAAGAGTTCATGGATTGAATCTGAAAAGTAAATAAAAAATCTGGTGTACAGATAGGACTGTGGATGATGACATTTTTAGCAGAAAGATGAAACTTTACTACATAAGAGTTTTCAAAATGCATCTACTGCAGATATAGAAATCCTAAAATCTAGTTCATGACAACGCATTCCGGATACCAAAACATATGCATTCAAATTCTTATTAAAAGAGTTCTCCAATCTTAGGCAATTCTAATCGGTTTGAAGGGCCTCTGGATACGATTGTGATTACATACGGTCTCACTGCTGTGATCCCCAGTAATAAGCAGTAATCCGCACGAAACATGGCAATAAGGCTATGTCAACACTGAAGTGGACAAAAAACGACCAGAAAACCAAATACTAAAAATGTTCATAAAACTGAGTTTTTTGTCCACTGCCTGTCAAAACAGCTGAAAAAAAGTCTGTTTTTGGTGCGTCTTGCGTTTTTTGGAGCTTTTTTTTCAGACATGCACAGCAGTGCAAAAAAAAAAAAAAAAAAAAGCTGAAAAAAGGGACTTTTTCTGTACAGTTGAGACATAGCCATAGACTCCAACAGTAAATTTACTGACGTGCTCTGGCGTTTTTTGCAACATGTTTAAAAAAACGATCAGCAGCAAAAACGAGCAGAAAAAAAAGACACTGTGGAGACAACAGAACGTTTTTACTATAGAAGTCTATGGGAGCTCTTTTCAGTTGTTTTTTCAGCATTTTTAGAAAACGAAAAACGCTGAAAAAAAACCGGACATTTTTCTGTGCTGTGGAGACATAGCCTAATTGTTCAATTCCTCTGTATCGCCCCAACAGGGGAATTGGAGCATTACACAGAGCCCATTCAATTTACTGGCCTGTTTTTGTATCGCGGGATAGGACAGGTCCTCCAGAGCGCACACAATTTGTAACCACTCTCCACTATGGTCCAGAGAGGATCCTGGCCATGAAACCCCCTTCTATTAACTCAGAGGGGTGGACAATCAAGGACATTTTAGGCGCGTGTTTGTAAACTGTGGCCGAAGGGCCAAACTACACCTTTGCCCCAGGTAATGCCTAGCCACAACTCTAATCTAACTACAGGAAAAGGAGGGATGGAGGAGCCGCAGTTCCTGCATTTCAAGACCTAGCAATGGAAGAAGTCTCATTAATTATCAGAACAACATTTCTATACATAGAAGGAGTATGACTGATAGGGACTGTCCACTGGGAACATCTTGAATTTTAGCTCACTGTTCATTCTTCTTCCTAGATGGTGACTGCAGCTTTATTAGAAACAGGAGCTATGGCCACAATAAGGATATTGCAAGAAATAAATCGGAACAGAACTTTAAAGCTACTTAAATATTAAGGCTGGACATTGACTTAAAGATCGGTGAGAGATTTGGAGTAAATTAACCATACTAATAACACTGCAACCTATTAGGCTTGGGCTACACTATGACTATGCAATACCTCATATGGCTAAAGATCGCAATGTAGTGCTGCCGGCATCACAACTGCTGAAAGTGAAGGTGGTGTCGTTATGACATACAGGTTGCCATGCCAGTCAGCAGAAACTGACTGAAGACTAGGCGTAGCACAGTGTCGGACTGGGTTGTCTAGGGCCCACAGGTGGAGTTGATTGTAGGAGCCCACCACTTGAGCCTTTTTATTGGCCACCGGTGGAGCTTTTTTTAGGGGCCCACCCTACAGTTACTGTAAATGACTGTATATCCCTCCTATACTCTGTTTCTTGCTGTTGCCTCTCTTTCTATGTTTTATTGCCTCTTCTGAGGATGTATATGCAGTTAAAAAATCAACTCGAGGTCTACCATGCTCTGGGGCCCACCTGGGGTTTCCCCTATTGCCCTGTGGACCAGTCCAAGCCTGGCGTAGCAGCACAACCAAATTCACTTTCATTAGACCAAAATTACCCTGCAGCCCTTGCCAAAATCACTTGTTTTAAAACTTACTTTTAGCTATGGAACTTGTTAAACTGATAAACAATAAAGCACAGCTGGTGATCATCCAGGTCCCAAACCGGTGAACTGGTACCAGCTGGAATTATTTGCAAGATTTATACAGGAAATCTAGCTTCAATTAATACATTTAATAAAAACCTTAATTTCCTTTATGTTAAAAGGATGTTTTCACCACGCTGTTTCACAAAGCCCGCTCTCCACAACCAGCTTTAGGCTCTCTCTTCCTGTTTAGGCTGTGAGTGGTTCTATAACAGCAATTTACATATCAGCTTTGCTATTCCTAGTGGAGCCTCTTACAGTGAGATGAATGCTGGAGGTTTGTAAACTGCAGTGCATAAAGCTCAACATGGTTTAAGCTTGTCAGTAACTAAGATCAACAAGCTCCTGTTTTACTGATAACACTGAACAGGGATTAACTTCACCATGGTCAAGCAGGGCAGCTGGAGCAATGGATGCAGAGAGAGCTGGTCGGTAACCTACAGAAACTTGTATACACAAGAAGTACATAAGCTCTCATAAAAGCAAAATTAGAATAGTAATGTATTTGGTAATAATTGTTATTTACCTTTGCCTATATGTTTAGAGCTAATTATTGGGGTAAAAAAAAGGTTTTGGACAGAGAAGATGAACACCTCGTACTTTACAAAAACTATTGATCTAACCCTGAGTAATCTGCTTATTTGGCTAAACTAAACAGCTTAATGAATAAAAATAGTTACCTGCTCTTACTCTGAGCACTTGCTCTATAAAAGAATGGCTGGTATTAATTCATGTCAGAGACGGCTTATGTCCTGAGCTCTGAGTAGGTATTTGCTATAATCTACTTGATAATAACCATGTGTAAATATGATTTGCGGTTTCTAATAAAGGAATATCGATCTTAAGATGCAGAGCTAAATTTATTGAGCACAAATGTTGACTCACTCGCACAACTTTAATCATCTTTTCAAAGAAAGAAAAAAGGAGAAAATAATTTCAACTACAGTACCCAAAACAGAAACAGAAAATCCCCTGAAAAGCTAATGCAAGATACTCCAAGGGGCATCACTGGCGTTAGTAGGTTGTGCACACCACGGCCCAATGTGTTTGAATTATTATTTTTTTCTCCGGTTATTGGCTCTACATTAGTATTGAAGGTTTTTTTTGAAAGTAGTAATGCATTGCTCTAAGCACCTAAAATGATATAGGCAGGAATATTATGTTATAAGTAATTATATTATGTTTGGCTTTTGTCTTTAGGGTATGTTCACACTATGTACTGCGGCACGTACGGTGGCACGTTCGCGGCCGCGAATAAGTGACGTCACTTATCTCCCCACACGTACAATACGATCGTATTGTACGAGCAGGGAGAGGAGGCGTAAACCATAGTTCTCTATGAGAACTATGGATTACCGTAATTTGGCCGTGTGAACATACCCTTACTGAATAGTATCTTTTTATTTTTACATTTATTAAATGCTGTATTTACATATTTAATAAATATATTTGCGATTTTTTTTTTTTTTTTTAACTGGCTCTCATTCCTCCATCTCTTCATATGGTGAGTACTCAAAATCAGACTTCGACTGGCACACAAGGGAAACTCTGTAATCAGTTTTGCAGTATGCTTTGGGTCATTGTCCATTTGGAAGACCCATTTCCACCCAAGCTTTAACTTCCTGGCTAATGTCTTGAGATGTTGCTTCAATATTGCCACATGATCTGCTTTCCTCATGATGCCATCTATTTTGTGAAGTGCACCAGTCCCTCCTGCAGTAAAACAACCACACAACATGATGCTGGCACCTCCATTTTTCACAGTGGGGATGGCGTTCTTAGGCTTCCAAGAATCTCCCTTTTCCCTTCAAATATAATGGTGGCCATTATGGCCAAACGGTTCAATTTTAATTTCGTCAGACCACAGGACATCTCCAAAAACGTAGGTCATTCCTGTGTGCATTTGCGAACATTAATCTGGCTTTTATATGTTTCTTTTAGAGTAATGGCTTCTTCCTGGAAGAGTGGCCTTTCAGCCCATATTGATACAGTACTTGTCTCAATGTGGATAATGACACAATCTTACCAGCTTCCGATAGCATCTTCACAAGGTCTTTTGCTTTTGTTCTTAGGTTGATATACACATCAGATCAAAGCACGTTCATCTCTGAGACACAGAACCAGTCTCCTTCCTGAGCAGTATGATGGCTGGACATTCCCATCTTGTTTTTTCTTGCGTATAGTTGTTTGTACAGAGAAACGAGGCACCTTCATAAATATGGGAATTCCACTCAAGGATGGTCCAGAGTTGTACAAGTCCACAATTCTCTTCCTGAAATCTCGGCTGATTTCTTTAGACTTTCCTATGATGTTACACACAGAAGCTGTGTGTTTCTGGTGTGACTTAAAATACACCCACAGTTGTGTCTCTAACTCAGATGTTGCCAATAACCTTCCAAAGACATGATATCATCATATGGACTGTCCCAAATTGCTTAAAGGCATAGTAATCCTACTGTATGTAAACTTTTGACTTTGCAGAAAGGAATAAAAATGCCTTAAACAAATCTCTCTCATTATTCTGGCATTTGGCAAATAAAAATAATTTTGGTTCCTGATTGACCTAAAACAGGGAAGGTTTATTCTGATTTCATGTCAGATAGTGAGAAAAACCTGCAAATGTATCTTTTTATATAGTGTATAAACTTCTGGTTTCAACTGTATGTCAATATTATTTATACCTTTATTTACTACTACTTCTACTGCTGTTTTAATTTCCTGTTAAAAGGTGGTGGGACCAATCTCATTTTGCTATGGGGCCCTGTGAATTCAAGTTCATCCCTGAAACCAAGACTACTAGAATATTAGTTTGGTGGTGATTAATGTTATCACATGAAAAATCTTACAATGTCTCGTATTTTAGAGAATCAATAGAATATGGAGGTATTCTATATCTGGAAATTAAAGGGGTTGTCTGGCTGCAAAGATTAGCTTTCAACATGTTTGGATCACTAAATAAAGATGTTTTCCAAATATATTGTGTTGTTCATTTTTTTTGTTAGGGAGCTACAAGTGATTTTATCATCTTCTGTGCACTCTCTGGTTCCCCAAGTGACCGACCTGTGCACTTCTCCCCCCTGCTGTTTGTTCTAATAGCAGGGAGTGAAGTCATCCTATGAAACTTGCATCCTATGAAACTTTGAGATAAGACAACCCCTTTAACATATTTCTGCTTTAACTTGTGTTGAAAAGGTTGGGTGGGCAATGCAATATACTCCAAGCTGTTGGGTAGGGTTTTTTTTTGCTAGCTTTTTGAGAAACACTTACTGTTCAAATCTTCTGTTGCGAAGGTCACCATTGTTAATTCTGACGATACAATCGTTTTCATGAAACAGATTCTCCCGTTCAGCTTTCCCTCCTTTCTCCAGTCGTTTTACTAATAATCCGAGGGTTCTGCAACAATAAGATTGCATATGATTACAAATGCAAGATTTCAGCTAGCACTTAATGATTTGTGTCAATAGCAATATTCACACAATACATGAGCAAAGAACAATATTAAGATCCCATCATAGGGTGACAAAACTAAGTAAACTTAAAAATAGCATTGAAAAAAAATCATCATACATATCATCATATACATGGCATACTTTTGTAAAATAATTTTCAATACAGCAATATTACATAAAAGGTAATGCTCCCTTCCACCGATAGAGGTAAAAGCTCCTCCATGGTCACCAGATCGTGAATCACATCGTTGTGTCACAAGGATTGGATGGTCATTTTACCTAGTGAAAGCTCCCGCAAGAGCAGGCTAAGGCCATGTTCACACGGCTTAAAATAGGACGTATTTCAGTCCGTAATTATGCGCCGGAGTACGGGCTGAAAACGTCCAAGTCATTACGGTAATCCGCAGTTCTCAGAGAACTATGGATTACGTCTCCTCTCCCTGCTTATCGGCGGGGAGATAAGTGACATGTGAATTACTAGCGGCGTATACGCGCCGCTGGTAATGATAGTCTATGGGCCGGCGAGGTGCTGGCCCCCCGCTCCCGCCCCACGGCGTAATTGCAGGGCGTAATTACGCCCTGCATTTAAGCCGTGTGAACCTAGCCTAATAGTCTATTGCTATTAGCGATAATGATACAAGTTGAATACACACCTTTATAAATGCCGATAGGAAAAAAATATAGGACAAAACTGATGAAATGTAAGATTATCAATTAGGTCAGGGGTGAACAACTATTTCTGTCTCAATGGCCACATCGTCATACTGTACCTGTCCCAGAGGTGGCAGCAAATCTTACAGGGGTATTCCCTATTTGCGACCTTTAGGACACTTTGACATTTAATACCCAAAATGGCTCACAGGTCTTGGTTCCACTTTAGGTATTGCCAGAAATCAGAATGGGGTGGGAGGTCCTCTGCTCAGTGCTCTAGAAAGAGGATATGAACCCACTATTTTTTTCAACTGTAGTTTTTGGGGGGGTTATACAAGCGTCTGTTTAACAATTACAGGGAGTACCTGACTTACACCATTTTGACTTACGTCTGTCCCCCACGGAGACTTATAGGGCATGCTGGCACTTGCAGTTCCATGTTACACAGCAGAGAGTAGCTGTGAAATAACAATTTCCAGCATGCAACAGCAGCACATCAGGTGAAACCTTCTTAACAGGGGCACAGACAGCAAAACAAATGTAAAAACCCTTCTCTGTACTAAAACTAAAAAAAAAAAAATTCTGCTAGAGTTAAATATACCTGTTCCGACTTACATACAAATTCAACTTAAGAACAAACCTACAGTCCCTATCCTGTTTGTAACCCGGGGACTGCCTGTATAACTAGAGAGAACAACACATACAGCATACTCTACAAATCATCTCCTCCTCTTTGCAGCCTTGAGGAGGAGATATTTTTATGGAATATCTTGTTAATCTACCATAATTGTGTTAGAAATAAACACTCTGAGGAGGATAATATTTGTTGCTTGAAAGTATATACAGCCCTATAGTGCCAGCCATAGAGAGCCCACCATAGCAGTGTCAGCTACACAACTTCCACTATAACAGTGTCAGTCATACATTGTCCACCATAGCACTACCAGCTGTACCATGTCCACCATCATAGTGCCAGCTATACCATGTCCATAGAGACAAAGCATGTTTTTGTCCTGGTGCCTCGGGTCCGCACACAGGGACACTGTGGGCCGCCTGTTCTGCATTCCAGAATTAGGTGTTGATCTTCCCCTTCAATGAACCGGCCAATTTGTATTGCAACAAGCTATTAGAAAAAAATAATCAGAAATATATTCATAGCTGGCTAACAGTGTAATATAGGAAACAGTGGGTTCTGAGGACATGAGGCTGCAACATCATGTGATCCATGAACGTGGCGTCAGTGGAGGAACACTGGAGCGCAAGCAGCACTGGAACAGTGGAGACGGGAGAGGTGAGTGCGGATTAATTTTCTATTTAACCCCTTAACTGAATCCTAAAAGTGTTAATGACCACTAATTTTTTTTGTTTTTTGCCTCCTTGCTTACACAGCGAACTTTTTTATTTTTTAAATGACGCAGTTGTATGAGGCCTCGTTTTATTCAGAACAAGTTACACTTTTGGGGGAACAGTTTAAGTTCACTCAAATTATTGCAGAATTTGTTTTCAATTTTGTTTAATTTTGTTTCACATTTCAAAAAAATTTTTTTTACACCATTCACATTTCACACTTAAAGGGAACCTGTACTGGTAACCCCCCCTTGCTGAGGACAGCACAAGCTAGTGTCCGACCTGCTTTCCCACGTTTTCCCTTATTCTGTAAATGCGGGTTTTAGAGAAATTTACCCCCAAATCTTATTATGACAGGTGTTAGCCCCGCCCCCCAAAGTCACCTGGCGTTATTCACGTTTCGATCTATTTTAAATAATAGGGCATTTTAGATGGGGGGGGCTACCTCAAGGGCCGGGGGTTTGAAAAAAACTGACTCGAATGACTCCCGAATGACTCTTCTGCTGAAAAATGCAATTTCACATTAAATACACGAAAACTCCAGCATTTAAAAAGAATAAGGACACGCGGGGGGGAAAACAGAAAAGGCGACCTAGCTTGTGCTGTCCTCAAAAGGGGGGGCAAAAATCTTTTGGACAGTTCTCTTTAATAACTTGTTAGATTAATTCACGGGTTATTAGGCCTGTGGATACATAATATGGGTAGGGTTTTTTTTAGTGTGTGTGTATAATTAAAAAAAAAAATAAATAAATTATTAAATATTTATTTTATTACTTTTTTTTTCTACACTATGTTTTTTGGTTATTTTTTTTTTAAATCCCAGACGGGATAACTTGTTTACTTTTTTTTACACTTAGTAATGTATTAGCATATTCTTTATTTGCAAATACATTAAAATTTCTGTGAGTCTGACTTGACACAGGCAGTGAAGGGCGTTCAGCACACAGGGGTGCTATCTCTAGGTCCGCATGACGCTGATGTCAGCCATTCCCTGGCACTTGCTTTCGGGCATACCACCAGGTGTCCCAATCACCCGACAGAGCAGGGTAAAGCCCTTTGATTACACTGCAGTCATGAACCGCAATCAAAAAGGGTTAAATGCCAGGGAGTGGAGGTTTCCCCCGCTCCCCGGCGCTTGCAGAGACTGCGCTAGAAACAGGGCTGTGAAGTACAGCCCTGTCTTCCACGCTGCGGCACCGGGAGCCACAAACCCTGATGTCTGCAACAATTTCAAAAGTCAGTTGGGTGGTCGTTAAGGGGTTAAAGATGGTGGGAGCGGTAAGGGGGATTTTTAAGTCTGGGAAAACCCCTTTTAGGGAGAAACCGACTCGAACTTGAAAGACAAAGCTTTCTGGCAAGGTACAGTATGAGAGTGATCATTTTTTAAGCAAGAGAAGGCAGCTATTTGAGATCCAAGGTCTTTTTGAGTCCAAGGAAAAAATAATGTCTTAAGACATACTGCTAATTAAAGCAACACAGTGCATTTGTGTCAGTTTTTAGAGAATCAAGCTCTGGAAAAGTACTGTTCTAATATGCTCAGCGGTGCTACTAAAATCCTTCCTGTAATATCCAGCAGGAGCAGTTTACGTGCAATGATCAATTCATCTCCAGGCTACTATGGTGATAAACACCCAGAGACACACTTACCCCTCTCTGTTATTTCCTCTTTGAATCTGACTAATTGAAATATGAAATGATGAAGCTTTAAGTGATATTTGTTCTGCAGAATGTATCATTCACAAAACTAACGAACTACGCTCCAGCCTAACGGCCTGATGTGAACCCGGCCCCTCCGGCCATCCCCATATCAAAAATATAACCAGTAAATAATTTCTCAATTTAGCCTCTTGTGTGAAGTTTTAATATTTTTCACCTATATCGGTTTTTAAAAAGTTGAGGGGCAACTCACACGGCGCCCATTAAGGTCCTGCTTGGCAAATCTGCCAGTAATATAGTGATCCATAATTTGTTCCCTAGCCAGATTCAGGAGTGAGGAATATCTGCTATGTTTGTTCTAAGACATGTCAAGAAATACTGCAGAAAGAAAAAAGTAATAAAGAAATGGCAAAATGACAGTACTACATAGAAATAGTATGTCAACAGTTATAAGCCTAAAAGGGTAAGGTTTCTCCTAGAGGGAGTTGCCCCATACAGGTGTACGGAGACTTATAGGCCATACGATGCACCAAGGCAAATATGCAAATAAGCACTCCAGCTCTCTCCGTCTTACCTGAATATTTCCCATGAAGCACTGCATGACCCATAACTTTCCATACCTTCATGGTGCTTCTTCCCAAAGAGAACCCTTATCTTTTTCAACCTACATCAATGGCTTCATACCTATATAGCCAGAACCCTGCTCTGCACTGATCAGGGGGGAAACACCACGAAACAGCTGTCTGCAGATGGGGGGGACACCATGAATGGAGGAGCTAATGTCTTAAAGGGGTTTTGCCACAAAGTAAAATTGACTTGGGAAGTTTAATTAAATAATAAACATTTTCACCATTCATCATTATTCAAAATTCTGCACTGTTTTTGTTTCAGCTGCTCTTATAGTGATCCATTGTTTACAGCTCATCTCCAGGAGATACGACCAGGGCTGTGAGCTCCTCAGTCCTGGTCGCACATGCTCAGACATCACCTCTCTTTTAAGGTAGCTACTGAGTGTTCAAACCCCAGGTGCTGTCATTCTATTCCTGTCCTTTGGACTAGTTAGTAATAAGTCAAACAGTGCAAATAAATAAAAGAACCCTCAATGAGGTCTGTGCATTGATAAAGAGAAATAAAATCCACAGGTTAAGTTCCTGCAGGGATTTGAACCGAGGACAATGGGGTTGTAAAGCAAAAATATTACCTGTGAGCTACAGTGTAGCTACTTACAATTCTATACATAAACAGACCTTTCTTTGACTAGAGAGGAAAAGCCTGATGATGTCATCCTGCTGGGTCACATGATATGCAATTCAGACAAATCACACATACCCCCTTCTGAGCACACAAAGCTGCATGCAGGAGGTTTGAAATGAGATTGGGGTAAAACCCTTTTAAAATCTTTAGTTATGTTTTGAAGCTCTTTAATCGTTGAATATGACTTCAAAAAATGCTACTTCCAATAGATCGCACTGGAGTCCTAGCTTTCTTCCCTAGAGCTTATTTTAATAGGTAAAAAAGTCAAAATTATTTGTAATAAACTAGATATGCCTGGCATCTTTACCAACATTAAGATCTAATAGAATAAAAGTAACAAACCAATAATAGGAATGAATGGCAGCAAAGCAGTAAAAAATAAGTGTGTTACCGTAAGAAAATGGATGATCACAAGGAAGAGTGAAGAAGCCATAAGGCTAACTCTACACAGCAAAGGATTTAGGTCGGCTTTTCAGCCGATTATTCAGCGAATTCAAAATACTTAAACTACCATACCCAGCGCTGTGTAGCCCTCAATAGAAAATATGTGCTCTAGTCTACACAGAAACCTCACAGCCAATATAATGAATGGATTGGAACCATATAAGATGTAATCTAAAGAATTCACAGAATGAAAAGGTGAATCCCACTATAAAACGTAACTTTTATTAATATTAATAAAAAGAAGAAAAAAATTTCTCCCTAGAAAGCCCTGGGTACTATAACCCTACCTAACACAGGGTAAAAGCCCCAAAAAGAGTGACCTGGTACCTCGAACCTCCTACCCAACCCTCTAAGTCCATGAAACTCCCCCTACCCACCCCACAAGACCCAGTGTAAATAGTACTGAATAAAGAAAAAACAAACAAAATGATAATAGAATAAGATAAAGATGATAACACAACAAGATAAAGCTACCAAAAGTAACAATATAATATTAAGTTCCACAGAGTTTGACTCCAAAATAACGGAAAAATCAAACTGCAAAAAATACCAGTATCATAAAAAGTTCACTTTCAAGAGAAATCACATACAATTTAACTGCAACGCGTTTCCCCCAAAGATACACTGGGTTCATAAGGGAGATCTTATGATGGACCTTAAATACTGGTAACAAACAAACAACAAAAAATCCTAATATGAACCAAAATAATACAGATGAAAAATAATAATAATAATAATAATAATATATCCATACTCAAATAACAAGTGATTAACAGAGATAGAGATCACTCAACATTAACCACAAGGAAGGTGCCAGAGAGCCAAGGCTATGTATATATTGAGTATACTCACGGCAGCAGCGATAATGAAGGGATCATGATATTAATCCATGACACCCTTAAAAGGGTTGTCTCACTACATTGATTCATCTCACCTCAGTCCTGTTTTCTTGGTTTTATTTTTGAATTCAGGGACGTGTTTACTGGCTTCTACTAGACTGCAGATGAAGCCAGGTCTGTAGCTATAGCAACCAGTGCTGGCAGCCTATCAGGAGAGATCAAACAGGTCTGTAGCTATAGTGACCTGAGGAACTGATGCAACTCACAGAAGAGGGGCTATCTCAGAATAGGTACCGACACTTAATGGACACATATTGCAAAGTGACTTGTTTTTGCAAGATCTTTAACATAAAAAGCAATCCTTGTTGTGAGACAACCCCTTTCAGGGTATGGTGATCCCTAAGGAGCTACACAGCACAGATTTTTTTACTTAGTTTTTTCTAAATCGGCTGGTGGAATATAGAACACTGCATATTCCGTCGGACTGAGGTCGGATTCCCGCAGCCCCAATGAATAGGCTGCTTGGAATCTGAAATCCAACCTCCGTTCTTTGTGCAAAAAACACTACAGTGGTGTTATGCAGTCCAGCAATTTGAAAATGCCGTCGGATTTTGGGCAGCATTGCTGTGTAGACAAAGCCTAATAGGTTGAAATACAATTAAAGGGGTTGTCTCACTACATTGATTCCTCTTTTCTTGGTTTCACTTTGAAATCATGGGCGTGTTTACTGGCTTCCACTAGAAGCCAGGTCTGTAGCTATAGCCACCAGTGTAGGCAGCCTATCAGGAAAGATCAAACAGGTCTGTAGCTATAGCGAACTGAGGAGCTGATGCAGCCCATACAAGAGGGGATATCTAGGAATAGGGAGGACACTGGTAATGGACATATATTACAAAGTGACTTGTTTTTGCAAGAACTTTAACATAAAAAGCAATCCTTGTAGTGAGACAACCCCTTTAAGATAATTAAGATCTTAAAACAGAACAGAAAATAAAAAATATTGTGTCTATAGAAAAGTAAATGGACATAATAAAAGCCTGAAAAGCTTTAGAAATCTACGGTAAGAAACAGTGGGCCTCATTTACTAAACTAATTGTAAAACGGTCAGCTACCCACAGCAACCAGAGCTCAGTTTGCATTAAAGGGGTTTTGCCACGATCTCATTTCATACCTTCTGCATCCAGCTCTTCAGCTCTGTGTGCTCAGAAGTGGGCGAGTGATGTGTTTGAATTGCAGATCATGTGACCCAGCAGGATGACATCACCAGGCCTTTCCTCTCTGTAGTCAAAGAAAGGTCTGTTTATGTAAAGCATTGTGAGTAGCTGAGAGGTAAAGTTTTTGCCTCCAGGCACAAGGGTCCTAGGTTCAAATCCCTGCAGGAACCAAACCTGTGTTTTTTTTTTTTTCTTTATCAATGCACACACCTGATTTAGATTTCTTTTTTATTTAATTGCACCGTTTGACTAATTACTAAGGAGTACAGAGGACGGGAGTAGAGTGACAGCACCAGGGGTTAAACACTCAGTAGCTGCCTGAGAGGAGAAGTGATGTCTGAGCATGTGCGACCAGCAGTGAGGAGCTCTCAGCCCTGGTTGTATCCCCTGGAGACGAGCTGTAAACAATGGATCACTAAAGGAGCAGCTAAAACAAAAATGGTCCAGAATTTTTAATAATAATGAATGGTGAAAATGTTTGTTATTTCCTTTGCAAGCTTCCCACGTCAATTTTGCTTCGTGGCAAAACCCCTTTAATTATACTGCTCTGTGCAAAATGAAAGCTGAACGCTGATTTGTTGCTATGGGCAACAAGGATAGTCTTATCGTTAGACACTTTTGATAAATCAGCCCCAGTATGATCTGTTTTAATACTATTCTGTAACGTCAAAGGGTCATTACTTACCATGTTATACGTTATAAGAAATAAACTTCATTTAAATTGGTGAACATTAAAGTTGCCTAAAGAGACTCTGCACTACCTTTTGCATATACAGAATAAAATGTGTTGCCATGCTCCTGCCGCCCTCTCCAAGCACTAATGAGTAGTTCGGGTTTACTTTATTCCAAGCGAAGACCTAAATCTCATGCAGGTGTCTTTAGTTATGCTCCGATACAGGCTTCGCTGCACAATCAATACCAGAGAGCCAGCTAAACCCAGGAACAGAGTGAAAATGAAGGCTAATATCTGACTTGGCGCACTGGTCTTCTTGTGATTTTCTTCCAGATGTGATAGAAATAAATCCTTACGATGAAGTACAGCCCCGAGTAGAACCACCCAGACAGGGCGGTTACCAGCAGGTGGTTCCCTGACCAGAGGAATGCTCTACTAACGTTATTAAATACAAATAGAGAAGTAATAGATTATAGGATCTGCTTCCAATGTGTGCCGCAAAGACTTCGGCTTCACACCACATGAAGGCTTGATCGCCTCTCTTAAGTCTCAGTAAGTAGAGCAAATCCACACAGTCAGGAGAGCTTTCTCGCGTAATCCGTTGGAAATCACAAAGAGAACAAAAATCAATCAAAAGTTAATAGAATGAGCATAAAAGAGATGAAACCACAGGGGGCCCCATGGGCAATAGGGAAACAAAGAATAAAGAAAACTTTCCAAATTCTGACAAGCAGAACATAAACCTGACAGCTAAAGTCATCTGTTACTTCACTGACATCTAAATGATCTTATTCACTTATTTCATAGCACTTTACCACTGTACGGTTGTAAAGGAGTCAGCCAATACTCCATAAAGGCTACAGTCCATCTCCAGCACTTAATGGAAGGTTACACATCTATAGGATGCAGAATTATAAATGATCATTTCCAATAAGAATATACCCTAAGACAGGGGTGTCAAACTGCGGCCCTCCAGCTGTTGGGAAACTACAACTCCCATCATGCCCACTGTTAAGGATTATATACACTCACCGGCCACTTTATTAGGTACACCATGCTAGTAACGGGTTGGACCCCCTTTTGCCTTCAGAACTGCCTCAATTCTTCGTGGCATAGATTCACACAAGGTGTTGCAACGATGCTCAATTGGTACCAAGGGGCCCAAAGAGTGCCAAGAAAATATTCCCCACACCATGACACCACCACCACCAGCCTGAACCGTTGATACAAGGCAGGATGGATCCATGCTTTCATGTTGTTGACGCCAAATTCTGACCCTACCATCCGAATGTCGCAGCAGGAAATCGAGACTCATCAGACCAGGCAACGTTTTTCCAATCTTCTACTGTCCAATTTTCGATGAGCTTGGGCAAATTGGAGCCTCAGTTTCCTGTTCTTAGCTGAAAGGAGTGGCACCCGGTGTGGTCTTCTGCTGCTGTAGCCCATCTGCCTCAAAGTTCGCCGTACTGTGCCTTCAGAGATGCTCTTCTGCCTACCTTGGTTGTAACGGGTGGCTATTTGAGTCACTGTTGCCTTTCTATCAGCTCGAACCAGTCTGCCCATTCTCCTTTGACCTCTGGCATCAACAAGGCATTTCCGCCCACAGGACTGCCGCTCACTGGATGTTTTTTCTTTTTCGGACCATTCTCTGTAAACCCTAGAGATGGTTGTGCGTGAAAATCCCAGGAGATCAGCAGTTTCTGAAATACTCAGACCAGCCCTTCTGGCACCAACAACCATGCCACGTTCAAAGGCACTCAAATCACCATTCTTCACCATACTGATGCTCGGTTTGAACTGCAGGAGATTGTCTTGACCATGTCTACATGCCTAAATGCACTGAGTTGCCGCCATGTGATTGGCTGATTAGAAATTAAGTGTTAACGAGCAGTTGGACAGGTGTACCTAATAAAGTGGCCGGTGAGTGTAAATGCATGATGGGAGTTGTAGTTTCCCAACAGCTGGAGGGCCGCAGTTTGACACCCCTGCTCTGAGAGATTGTAAGCTCTTGCGAGTAAGGCCCTCACACCTTGTGTCTCATCTGTAAGTAGCTTTTCATTGTGCAACGTATGTCTTTTTGTCTATACCTACTCCCTTCAAATTGTAAAGTGCTGCGGAAGATGCTGACGCTATATAAATAAAGGATATTATTATAGTAAGCTATCTACAGGAGCCAGCCATGTATTCTACATATAGAAGGCATGGGATTATAATAAAAAAGTTCTATCATAACTTATTACATTGCTAAACTAGTTTCTTTTATTTCCATTCTTAAAGCCAGGACTCTAATTTTTCCAATTTGGAAAGGTTCTGCAGTCTATTTGTCTTGCCATATATAACATGGGGTTATAAGGATTAAAAAAAATAGATATTTTCAGCAAGAAGAGTGTATTAACGCTAGACTGCATTTCCCAAAACAATGTGGTCCTTGAGCAGGGATTTAGGGTCCCTACATACATAGACAATGACTATATGGATGAGCTGTGCACATCTATATATGCAATATGTCCATAGAGTCCCTGTATAAAGAGAATTCAGCAAGGTGAAAACCTAAGAGACAACACAGAGTCCAGGGTACTGGATAATTTTCCATAGTCTATTACCTTGAAGGGCTCTCTTAGGGGTTGTTCACACAGTGATTTTGGATCCAAAAATCACATCCAGAGACGCAGCGGCGATCGGATCCTAAACGTATCCAACACGCAGCTGCTTGTCTGGATACGTGTTGGCTGCAGCAGGATCCCACCTTATACTTTATTATAGGGCTCCTGCTGCGTCTTTTGGACCAAGAATTGACATATCAATTCTTGGAATGGATCCGCAAGACGCAATGAGACGCACATCGGCGATCACTCGTGTGAACACCAATGCGTGTTTCAAGTAAAAGCAATGTACCTCAAATTGCACATTTTTAGATACGTGTTTGGATCCATTTAGGGTCCGACAGTCGGATCCAAACACATCTAAAAACGTATGTTCACATGGAATCAACATGCCGTGTGAACATACCCTTACAGCTAGCTGCAAGCAGGTTTGTGCTGATGTTTGTGATCAGTATGTTGCCTTCTTAAAAGGTATGTGCGGAAGGATCAAACAGACAGAGCTTACCCTGACATCACATACAGCAATATACACTTTAAGGTTAAAAAAAAATGCTTTTTCCTGGGTCAAGGTACAGATGACACTCAACATACAATATTATTTGGTTCCCAGACAACTATTGTGTGTTAAAAGGATAACTCTATGGAAAAAATGGTAACCTGGTCTAAAGCTCCAAAGTGTCGCCAACATAAACCATGAGGATTCAAGAAAATAAATCAGTTAACCAATGCAGACAAAGCAGGTTCTTACATGTAACATTAGAAAGAGCGGCTGGAGGCTGGAAATCACTTTCTATATTGAGGACAGGCGCTACTTTGGGTCATGTACCTTCATGTACCTGGTACCCAAAGAAGCCACTTATCCTGGCACATGTAAAAAGCAGTACTGGACATGTAGTACCGCACTGTACTGTTGAGAGGCGCTACTAGACCACCAATCAATTCATCATATGTGCGGTATTTGTCCATTGCCGTGTAAACGGGCCCTGATACCGAGGGACCACTGTAATATAAAATAAAGATACAGAAAGAGGCAAAGGTTCAGGGATTTTTTCTGACTTGGCAACCCATCATAGACATCCTCCCAGCACATATAAGAACCCGAATCCGATCCTGCTTTCAATCAACCACCTGGTACTTAGGATGTGTCGCTGGAGGTCAACCCCCAATACCTGATCATCCGATTCCCGCTGCTGTTGAAGTTTGACATACCAAATAACCCGCTGACCCTTCATATTCTGGGTGGTGGGTGGTCCGCAACTCTCCCTGGTTTCTCCCCCCCCCCCCTCCTCTTTTTTTTTTTTCCCCCCTTTCTCCTTCCCTTCCTCCTTTTGATTGTATGTCTTATTTGCCTAACATGTAATCTTTTGATAGCTCTATGCTAGTTAGTGTGATGAAGTTTATGGCACCAACTTAGCCAAAATTATTGGATGGAAAGTGCTTCTCGATCAAATACGATGTTTTGTTGTGATATAGAACCTTTGTACAGCTACCGATCTTTATATACGAATACTGTCTAAGCTTTCCATAGTACTAGGTTACAAGTCACCCATCCCTTCGAATCTCCCTAGATGGTTCTAGGTAATAATACTTACTCTTATGAATCTAACTTGTCCCATGTTAACTAAGTTGGACTCTGGTATCCTGATCTCCTGATGTGGCTCATTATGGACTCATCGCCCTATAATCCTCAGGTTTAACACCTGGACTTCTTCTATATTTCCATGACTTGGATGGTTTTTTCGGATCTGGAACAACCATTCTATCTACTATACGCTGGTTTCTTTGGCCGTTCTGGAGTGGCATGTACAAAGACAGTTTATGCTGCCAACGCAGTTTAGTAAATTACATTCCTAAATTGAACTTCTGTTCACCTACCATCATGTAGAACCACTTTGCAACTTTTGATATACATATCTAAATTTTATATATGCACCCCATGATCTAGACGATAAACTCTAGGTTGTCCAGTAGCTCTAACAACTTAGCTTTAATTCTCCTGACTCCTTCCGGGGCTCCGATGCGTTGTTGGTTTGCGCAATACGCATAGCCGTTAGTCTCACACTCACCAGATTAAATTCTCGCCTTTTAATTGATTATTATACTTGTTCGGATCGCTCCGGAGCGGCCAATACAGTATCAGTACAGTGTTGTTGACATGATTTGTGTTTTATATCAATTATACGGTATTTATTTTTTTTTTGGGGGAAACTACTTCATGCAAAAGTCCAACCTGCTCGTCCTTCCTTCCTCCCCTCGCACTTACCCTCCCCCTTCCTTCTCTCCGCCCCTATTTACCCCATGTATCCCATGTTTTTCTTTAATACCCCATGTTGGTGATATGGTTTACTTTTATATGTTGAAAATATTAATAAAAATATTTCACTAAAAAAATAAATAAAGACCGGTCCATTCACCCCCTGTTAATGAGTCACAGGCTTCACTGAGAACATATCGGCACATCACTTCTATATGATTGACTTGGTTATGTCACGGTTTTATGGGCTACAATCTATCAATAGACCAGGCAGTAGCTTCCACCAACCAGTTTTCTGGTTACATTATAATATAATGGACTCATTACAGCTAGAATTTGTTAGCATGCCTTTTTTTCATAAGGGTGTAGTGAGTAGTCCAAGGCGTACAGAGAAGTACAGGCAATATTCATAGATCAGATCCCATAAGGCATAATCCTACAACGCAAGGTCCCACCAGTACGTAACGTTACTGTACATGGGTTTGCATGATCTTATGGTAACGTCAACGCTTTGTTCCCATTTTGGCCATCACAGAGATCCCTTTTATTCAAGAGTTGATGAATACTGGCTAAAGAGTTATTGACCACTGTTGCATATTAACAACTCAGCAATACAATCGGAGAACCACTGAAACTTGCCCTGAGAGTGGTGATGAATAAGAATGAATGAAAATGTAACCGGTTTTATATATAACTATTCGGCAGCAACGCTGCATAGTCCATTGATAAAGAAATAAATTATACTAGATTGCAAACGAAAGGTTTACGTAACGAGAGCTCCCATTACAGACGGTAAAATAAACAGCGCATACGGATAGACATACAATTATTATACCAAATACCAAGTTAATGATTACCGATCAGTGGAGACAAATAAGTGGCGCCAGGAGGTGAGGAAAAAATTGAAAAGAGCGGAAACAGGGAAAGCAAGTCTTTTAAATAACAGACGAGCTAAAAAATACGGTTCAATAAATGAACAAAAACCCCGCAGAGATTCCAAGACAGAACTTAGCTAAATTACGGACAATCAGAGAGGATTTAGAGAGCGGGTTTCGTGTTTACCGAGAGCATATTACATTTGTTTTTTCCCTAGGATGCTCACTAATCACAATTTAGAGGTTGGGAAGACATTTATCTAAAACAATACTGGGATAAGTACATGCCTTAAGCAAAGGAATTTGGCTTCCCATTACACCTATCGAATGCATCCACAAAGTGATGTACTGATTGCACTAACAGCCCGGGCCCTGCTGAGTCTCATTTCCCACACAACTGCTCGCCCCATGTGGAGCTCAACTTTGGTTACGACCAATTGTCAGCGAGAGGCACAGATTGCGAGCAGGAAGCTTTACTTCAATTTCCTGATGTTAAACATGGTTTTTAAAATTTTTTGCAAAATGAAGCGTGGAAGATGCTTGGATGATTGTTAAAGTTTCTGTCACTTCAGGAAGGAACATACAATAGGGGCACATACGAGGTTAGAATTAGTGGCAAGAATAAAAAAGGGGAAAAATTCCTGGCGTAGAAAAAAAATGACGACTAATCTAATAGGTCATCATGGATCACATCACCCAAATCAGTCTAAGATTATTTTCCTGTTTGATGAACTTTAGTTTTCAAGTTACCACAAAGTCACAGCAAGTGACGGTAAGAAGTCCATTAAGTTCAATCTGTTGTTTTGCAGCGTTGATCCAGAAAAAAGCAAACTACCTCAAAAGTATTTAGCAACTGCCTCTTATTAAGGGGAAAAAAACATTCTTCAACTCCAAAGATCACAACCAGAATATATTACGGGACAAACAACTTTTCCCTCCAACTTCCATTTCATGCATACACCAATTGGCCACATAGTTCGTTTGTGAGAAAAAACAGCTCAGAACCATCAAGACATGGGCTTCCCAAGAACCTTAAAATCAGCCTTTGCTAGTTGTCAATTAGGCATTATCAGCACATCTTTCAAGTCCTGTAGATTGCACGGTGAGGACCCCACATATTAGACTTGTTTATCTAGCACATTTCACAAGTGCTCAATTAGACTGAGATCACGGGCCTAAAAAATGTTAAGGTAGGTGGCATGTGTCGCAGTAACACACATATAAAGGTCAGGACCCTTGGTTTCCCAGCAGGACATTGCCAAAGGCATTACCTCTGCCACCTTGGCTTCTTCCCGTATTGCATCTTGTTGTCATTTAATCTCCAGGAAAGCAACTCATATGCATCTGTCTGCCCACATAGGGACGCCAAATTTCATGTGAATAAAAAAAAGACACAAAATGCGCCTGACTTATGAACCCGCTGTACAGCAGGTCATAAATAAGGTGCATTCCTGCGCTCAGGCGACAATTCGGATCAAGTATATCACTTTGAAAGTGGTTTACCAGTTCCAGCTGTTCCAGAAATGCCATAGCGAAGCTATAAATATGTAGCATCGCTACGGTTCTAATGCGCCCCACCTCCCGCATGCCCCCCCGAGATCGGGCACATTACAAAGCGCCGCAGGCGCGATGTAATGCGCCCCGGAGTGGCATGCGGGAGATTTGAAAATGTATCAACGGGGCTGCGCCTGATATCAGGCTGCAAAGACGACAGATATCTGGCGCAGACCCGTTCATACAAGTCACTCTTAATGTCAAAAAAATATTCATCAGCACCTGATGCTCAGGTTTCCATTGTAGGTGATTTTGGCTATGGAAATAGGTCAAGCAAGTGCACTATGGTCTGACTGTGAATACACAGCCCCATACCAAGCATGTTGCAATGCAGTAGGTGCTCTAATGCTTACTATCATAGCCAGCAGTAACTTTTCAGCAATTATAGTAGCTCTTCTGTGGGATCAAACTATGTGGGCTGGTCCTTGCTTTCTCATTCTTGGGTGCCTATGACCCATTCACGGCTACACCTACAATTTTGGGTATGCTATCACCTAATCCTATAGTCATCACAATTTAACCCTTGTTAAAAGTCATTAAGACCTTTATGTCCATTTTTGTTTCCAACAAACCAACTTCAAGAACTGACTGTTTATTTGCTGCCAAATATATCCCACCACCTAACAGGCATAACTGTCAATAGAAGCAATGTTATTCAAATGACCTGGTTTATTGATATGGTTGATCAGTATATAGTAATGATCACCTACAGTAGGAGGGTGTTCATGCTCACCTGCTATTCGCTGTACTTTAAAATTAAGACTCAGATTGTTTATAACTATTTTGAGGGTTACAGTACAGGTAAATGTCTAACACACTTCAGAATGCATTAAATACAAAGGGAATAAAATGACATAAGGTTGTAAATATTGGAACAGTCATCAGCAAGAACACCCTGACCCTGCTACATATTCTACAAATGTCACAGCAAGTTTTCTATGTTCAGCATCTTCCATTTGTACTCCTACAGTAACACTTTACATGGGATCACTACTACAAATTGAAAGTCTTTTGATCAAAGTTAGGAAAGATTTAATGAACCCTAAAAATTTATTCTGGCATCTGATCACCGGAATAATCGCTCATCTCCAAGAAAAAAAATTCAGACTGTCTCAATTCCTCTACAGATGGTCAGATTTCAGAAAACCGCTTAAGCTAATGAAGAGGATTCTTTATGATCTGAGGCTCTTGAGAAGAGTTAGCTTGTCATGATGACACAAAGAATAATTTACTTCAAACATTAATGCTTTTATTTAATGAAAGATGTGGCCCCGTGAAAAACCTTTTCCCAAAAATTCCCCCCCCCCCAAAAAAAATCTCCCTCTTCCTCAGTAAGAACACATTTTGGCATTGTCTTTGTTTCTAGAACCAATCATGTGAAATCATTATAACTTTCCTATTGAGACTTTCATCCACCTTTATCAATTATAGAAACTGAATGTGATTTTCGGGATTTGTTTTCTCATTTTGTCTCATAGTTGAGGTCGACCTATGATGTCAATTACAGGCCTCTCATCTTTTTAAGTGGGAGAACTTGCACAATTGGTGGCTGACTAATACTTTAATCCCCACTGTACTACTAGATTTCCCCTATAGTAGCTTCTAGAAGTGAAATTAATGGTCAAACATGTTTTCCCCAGTGACAAAAGCAGATTGTCAGGGGTTAAAGAGAAAATATCTGCAACGGGGTTAGCTACTATTTAAAAAGGGCCAGTCCCATTAAGAGAGAATACTATATCATGACTTCAGTGGCCATGGAGGAATGTGGTAGCTTTTATAATAAACCTTCTCTACTCCAGCACAGAAGTGACTTACTAGGCATAACAATATAAGTAAAAGACAAAAGTGTATGCAGATAAATATAGTTCTAATTATACAAGTGCAACATCACCTCTGACAACATGTTCTGGATACTGAAAGTAAAGAGAAAAATGCATTTACAGAGAAACCGTTTACAAAGATGTATTCTTTTCCGAGAACATATGAATCATAATAAATTACAGTATTTAGACCATACATGCCAACTCTCCCGTTTTTGGCGGGGGGGTCCCGCTATTTGGGGTCCCCTCCCGCCCTCCCGGGGGAGTTGGCATTCCTCCCGCCACCAGCAGGCGGCGGGGGTCCTTTAAATGGCCGCGGCGACAGAGTAGCGCTGGTGCGCTACTCTGGCGCCGCCGGGCCGCTCCTAAAGGCGGGTGAAGCGGCCGCTGCGCCCGCTTCACCCGCCCGGAGTCTCGCTGTGCAGGAAGGAGGCAGGAGGGATCGCTCCTCCTCCCTCTGTATGTACAGCGCCGGTGTGGTGCGCCGCACATACAGGTCAGCGGCGCGGGGGAAGTGACGCCCCGGATGGCTGGGGAAGTGGACGCGCGGCTGCAGGAGAAGTGACGCGCGGCTGCTCTCACTTCCCCTGCGCCGCTGAGGAGATCGGCAGGAGCGGCCGTGCTGCAGGAGCCTGGTGAGGTAAGTGGATTTTATTATTTTATTTTATTAGCTATATGGGGGGCTCTGCCTGGCAACAGAGGGGGCATCTACTTGGCAACAGAGGGGACATCTACTTGGCAACAGAGGGGACATCTACCTGGCAACAGAGGGGGCATCTACCTGGCAACAGAGGGGGCATCTACCTGGCAACAGAGGGGGCACTACCTGGCAACAATGGGGGCACTACCTGGCAACAATGGGGGCACTACCTGGCAACAGAGGGGGCATCTACCTGGCAACAAAGGGGGCACTACCTGGCAACAGAGGGGACAACTTCCTGGCAACAGAGGGGGCACTACCTGGCAACAGAGGGGGCACTACCTGGCAACAGAGGGGCTCTACCTGGCAACAGAGGGGTCATCTACCTGGCAACAGAGGGGGCACTACCTGGCAACAGAGGGGACATCTACCTGGCAACAGAGGGGACATCTACCTGGCAACAGAGGGGGGCACTACCTGGCAACAATGGGGGCACTACCTGGCAAACAAGGGGGGCACTACCTGGCAACAATGGGGGGGACTACCTGGCAAACAAGGGGGCATCTACCTGGCAACAGAGGGGACATCTACCGGGCAACAGAGGGGGCATCTACCTGCACAGAGGGGTCATCTACCTGGCAACAGAGGGGCATCTACCTGGCAACAGAGGGGGCATCTACCTGGCAACAGAGGGGCATCTACCTGCAACAGAGGGGGCACTACCTGGAAAAACAAGGGGGGCACCTACCTGGCTAACAAGGGGGGCACCTACCTGGCTACAGGGGGGGGCATCTACTTGGCTACAAGGGGCTCTACCTGCCTGTAAGGGCACTACCTGCTTATGGGGGGTTACTCCGGGCTTTTAAGGGCATCTACCTGGCTTTCTTCCAAAGCCGTTATGCAGTTAGGTGGAGTGGGTGTGGCTTTTTGAAAGGGCGTGGCATACCGACAAGATGGGCGCGTCCATGCAAATTTTTGCTGTGGCGCACTACGCGCGCCGCCCACTAAAGTCTCCTGCTTTTTCATTTTCAAAAGTTGGCAACTATGATTTAGAGCAGTCTTCTTAGTGCGCTCTGGGGTGATCTATGGATGTGTTTATTGGTGTGGCTCATCTGCTGTACCTATAGACTCTTAAAGCTCCGTTAGGCAAGAAATGTTTAATACAGGGGTTGGTGAGAAGACAATGCAGGGTAAATATTGGATGTAGACCAAATTTACCTGCAGCAGTCTTTTATAGAAAGGTTTAAACAATTACTTGCACAATACATAAAGAGCAGAGGCATAGCTTCAAGCTCTTGGGCCCTAGTGTAAAAAGTGAAATGGGGCCCCCCAGTTCCCATGTACCATTTACATTACTGGTGTCTTCCTATGTGGCAGAAGGGCTTTTGGGCCCCCCCAGGCTGCAGAGCCCGGTAGCGACTGCTACCTCTGCACCCTCTGTAGTTACGCCACTGATAAAGAGCATCTTATAACTGTACCACACTCCATCTTTCCTCTGAATATATGTCAGACAACGGAGCATTACCCTAAGGCTATGTTCACACGGCTTAATTTGAGCCGTATCTCGCCCCGTATTTCGCGCCGTACTGCGCTAAATACGGGGCGAGATACATCTCAGTCATTACAGTAATCCACAGTTCTCGTAGAGAACTATAGATTACGTCTCCTCTCCCCGCTTGCGAAATACGGCGAGCGGGGAGATAAGTGACATGTCAATTATTTACAGCGTATACGCGCTGAGAATAATGCATGTCTATGAGGCCGGTGAGCTGCCGCCCCCCCTCCCCTGCTCCCGCCCCCGTACACACGGCGTAACTGCCGGGCGAAATATATCCCGCAATTAAGCAGTGTGAACTCAGCTTAACCCTTGGTGCATAGAGAATTTTACTTATTTGGTAAAACCCAGTTGTCAATTTATTTAGAAATTTTGACAAAAAAAAAAAATGTTCTATGAAAACCTACTCCAGAAGGATTTCCGAGAGAAACCCAAGAAAATGGATTAAAGTGCAAACAATGCAACTGACACATTTTAATTCAGATGCACATTTACAGATACATAGGATAACATAAGTGTGTAAGCAGCCACCACACTCTAAATAGCTAAAGGGCAAATCTGTATGTAATCAGACAAGATCAGGTATGAAGAAGAACGGCAACACCTTCAATGTAACCATAATGAAGGCCATCTGGTAGTCACCTAGCAGGTAATTAGTAGAGAACTTAAAGGGAATGTGTCAACAAAAAATGACTACCGTAATTGTTTAAGTCCCGTTTTTATGTTAAACACATTTTTTAGGAATTTTTTTTTTACATTTTTCATATTACTTTCAATATATTTTAATAATTCTTAAGTCTTGCAGTTTTCACTTTGGCCATAGGCCCTTGTCTCACTGTTTAACAGCAGTAAGATGCTTTACAGTACCTTCATGCACATGGGAGTCTTAAACTGCTCAGCCCCATTGACTTCTAAGGAGGCTTTTAGTCTTTCTCTGTGCCCGGGGGAAGAAGTCACTGTGAGGGGGTGAAAGGGTAACTGTGACTATTCCTTTTGTGACTGGTGGATCCTGTGTTATTTTTCACAAATGGGTTCCTTTTAAGTTTGCCCCTGTTTTAATAAGGGTTTAAAATTTGTTGTGTTAATAATGAGCAGAAAACTGAAATCTTTCCTTAAGAAGAGAAAGATTTCCCTATTATTAGGTTAGTGGCCAAAGTGAAAACTGCGGACTTAAGAATTGTTGCAAAATTTGAAATTTATGGAAATGTTTAAAAAAAAAAATATAACCAAAAATTTCTTAAAAAATGTGTTTAACATAAAAACACGGTTAAACAATAACTCTTTTTTTGATGACACATTCCCTTTAAAAGGACCTTTGCAAGTCTTTCGCTGACCCTATCTCACAGCCAGATCTGATGAAATGGGAGGGAATACACTCTGTGTAGGTTGATTTAATTTGGGAAAGGATTTTTAAGTAAATGCACGTAAATCCGACGGGATTCCGGAGAAACCTTGGTTTTGACATAAAAAACTTTTTTGAAAAAAAAATGCCCACTGGTTGGGGGGGGATTTGTTTAAAACTAAAACCCAAATTTTTCCCAAAAACCTTAGTCAGAAAGGTTGATTTTAAATCGTGATTTAAATCAAGTTTTTTTTCCCAAAAATAGTTCTTGCTATTTTAACATGCAAGTAGATAAGTTTTTTTGAATCACTTTTTTATTATTTTTTTTCTCCCAGTTTAAGGGGTTAATCATTATATTTGGCCCAGTTGTTTGTACTTGGGAAAGGAGAAAATAATTGACCTTTTAAAAAATTTTAAAATAGATTTATTCAACTGAAACAAAAAAACATTCAGCAAGTATTTCTTAAACAAACATCCATGTTTGTTAACTAATTTGGTAAAAAAATATATATATATTTTAAGAAATTTAGCTTCAGCCCAGCCGACACATGAAAACCCTTAAATACATGCCCCTGCTGCCCTCTGTAGCTCATTTGTGTCATCTTCTTCATATCTTTTTGTTCCTATTCAAAATTGGAAAGAAAAAAAAGCTTTCCTGCTTTTTTGGGGTCCAAACGATTTCTCAATTTAGAATGAATGAGCCCAAAAGAAAAAGAATATTTTTTTTAAAAGCCTGAGAAGAACCTTTGCTTTTAAAAGTGAAATCATATTGAACAGTCTCAAAATTTAACCCGCAAAGGACTTCCCCCAGTTTATGGTGTGACCTTCCTTAAAATATTTTCAAAACATAATTTCTTGAATGGTTCCCCCTTAGTTGAGTTTATTTTAGTTTGGCATTAAAGGGGTGATTGCGGGATCCCCATGTCATAGCTAACTCCTTTCCCACACTTGGGGTTTGACCCTGTATTGGATTTTACAATATTTGCCAAAAAAAAGAGCGGGAGTCAGTGTTTGTCCCTTTCGTTTGTTTATGCTTGAAATTTAAAATTCTGCCCCATGTGTTTTTTTTTTTAAGTGTTCACTCATTTTCCTTCCCAAATTTAAACAGCATCGAAATTAAAAAAATATTTTCTGTATTTTGTTTTTAAAACTTGGGGAGATGGGGTTTTAGGAAGTCGCATTGTTCAACATTTCTCTTAAGCCCCAAAAGTTGGGTTTTTTCCGTGCATGCCCTCTATTTTTTCTCGTTTTTTTTCACAAAATGTTTAGAATAGGCCATTTTTGATATTTTGCTCAAAACAGTCCCCCCACAGGTTATCAAATTTGTGGAGCGTTAGTTTGGGTTCCCCCCTCCTTTCAAGGGGCTGCACA
Source organism: Phyllomedusa bahiana (assembly GCA_025379985.1). Lineage (NCBI taxonomy): Eukaryota > Metazoa > Chordata > Amphibia > Anura > Hylidae > Phyllomedusa > Phyllomedusa bahiana. Next base: position 31,530 of record JAODAL010010289.1, read on the forward strand.
AAATGATTTTACGGAATATTTAGCAATTTCAACACTTAGCCCTTTTTTTTGGAACATTAAGTTTTGGCTAAGAGGTGCAGAAATTGAGCACTGCAACCCCTATGTTTTTGCCCTTTTTTTTTCCCTCCCTGTCTTCTAAATTTTTTATTTGGGTACGTTTGAGCATTGTATGACCCAAAATGCGTTAGACATTTGAATTTTTGTTCACATGTCGTTATAGTTTTTACTGCCATTCTTGTAAGTATTTTGTGTGTGAAATTTCCGAGTATCAGTTGTTTGTGAAAGGAAAACTTTACCTTCTTTGTTGTTATACAAGCACAACAAAAGGGTAAATTTTGGACATTTTCTCCACCCCCCAATATTAGGGTTTAAAATTTTACCCCCCAGAGCTGTTTTACATTGCTCCATTTTTCGTCATACACTTGACCAGCATTTTCCCCGCAACTCAGCTTGCTGGGTGGACTGTATCCCCGGTCTCAGTTTGAATTTTTAATGAAAATTGGGTTCTCAGTAAACAGAAAAAGAGTTTTGTTTCAAAAATAAAATGGGAATTTTTTCATCATCCAAAACCTTTTTTTAATCTGCAGTTTTTCACAAACCTTTTGGTGGTTCCAGGAGGTAAAGGTTTTTTCTTCTTTTTGGGTGATGGTGAATGTGGCTGTGGGGGTTTTGATGATGATGCTGTGTAATGAAGCACTATCCGGGGTGGAAACTTTTGAAAAATGTTTAGAACAGGTGAGGTGATTTGGAGTGGATAGTTTCCCGAATCTATGAAATTCCCCCCAAAAAAAAAAAATCAATGCGTTATTTTATTTTTATACAATTTTGCTTATTGACACAACACTCCCCCCCCAAAAAAGGAATATTTTTTTTTTTCATCATAACGTCCAAATGAATAAATGCAGTAAAAAATAAGAAATATAAAATTTTTCACACATGACAGTTCAGTTTTAGAATGGATTCAATAAAAAGTTTACCAAACCCGAGATTGCTGTTCGAAGTGTTTCTTTGGTCATCTTCATCACCGCATTTCATGATGTTGCCCATTCGCGCCACCAGGGCCCTTTCATCTTTTGTTTCATGTTTTCATTTTGAGCTTCCTGCCTTACCGATAGGCGAGGAGCTTCATTAAAATAAAATTCCCAAATGGGGTTTTTTTACGGCCCGCTGCCCTTTTTTAAAGGAAAGAATGTAATAAAAACCTCAGATGTACACAACAAACAGATCCAGCTGTCTTCTGTTGGGGTATGCTGCAGATTGTGCTCAAAAATTTCACTTTTATTTTTTTTTGCTTTCCCTTCCTCCCCCTCACACTTAGATTCACATTTTTTGTGGTAGATCTATTTCCCCTCCAAACAAACGAAAACTTTGTCTAAGCTTTGGACTTTGGGATGAAGGGGTTGATTCGTATTCATAGGTTTGTAGAACAATGGATTAAGGTCTTTTTCCACTCTGTTATGTTGAAAATTTTTTCTGTGAAAAGAGGCTGGGGCCTTTGCGGTCAATTCGTTTTGAGAACTGCGTAAGTAAAGCGAGGTCTGTGATAATATAGGAGAGAAACTGCCCACTTAATCCTACAGAAACTCTGGAAGAGCATGGCATTGTGAATGTTACACATATACAGCCTTTATTCTACTGAGTAAACAACTCAGCTTTATCTCATGATGGAGAACCTTTGGATGGTGTAAAATGTTTCCTCAAAAAGCAGTTTATTGAAAAAAATCCGATTTTAAATAAAAAAAAATCCTATTTAAATCAAAAAAATCCGATTTTTTTGATTTTTTTTTAAAAAAAACATTGATTTTTATCCACCCTGCTGGTGTGGCAGCAATACATATAGACATTCAAATTCAAATAACAGTGGCAGACTATGGACTAAGGGAACTATCAAAGAGGACATAGCAGTAATGCTTTTTCCAAATTTCCTAACTAGGATACATGAAAAAATTTGAGGTTCTTAGTTCACACTTTTGGCCAAAAATGGAGAGGTAACAATAGAGTAGGACCCACCTGTACTGAGGTCCCGGTGAAGTTGCGGAGGTGGGCTTAAGCATTTTTGGCCAAAAGTGTGAACTAAGAACCTCAAAATTTTTTCATGTATCCTAGTTAGCAGTAATGCTTTTTCCAAATTTCCTATGTCCTCTTTGATAGTTCTCTTAGTCCATAGTGTGCCACTGTTATTTGAATTTGAATGTCTATATGGATTCCTAGGAGAGACAGTTTTCTGTATACACACTGTTACAAGGCAAGCTATCAATCTCTGTATGTGGGCAGATTAAACAGGACTCTTACTGTCTTTTTTTTTGTAAACATAATTTTTATTAAATTTTACAATAACAAAAATATATAATAATTGTCCATTAGATGAGATACCACTTGATACACAAAGAAATAATATAAGGCACCATTAGTGCAAATAAGAAAAGTACTAAGCAATGAAAGTACAAAATAGCAATAATGAAATACTTTGGGATCATAATAATAAGGATGAAGCAAAAGACGGCTCCATCTTCACTAAAGAAAGAAAACAAAAAATAATAAAGTAAACCCCCCCCCTCCAAAAAAAACCAAAACACAGAACAGTGGTACCCATACGCAGTTATGTATAAGAGACATAATCACACACACCTATGTAATCAAGTAAGGTCTGGGATAAAAGGTGAAAACAAATCCTGTGCTAATACAATGCTGCGAGGTCGCCACACGGCCCTCGTCCCTTAAAGCCCGAGGGAAAGAAATAGATAGAGGACAAATTCACCCCCAACTCTGACGCACAGTTACCAAGGGAGTATCCAGGGCACGGTGTCAGGATATGGCTGAGGTACAGCTCCCATGTTATGGGGTACAGACATCCAAAGCCCCCAGAGTGCCCGCTAGTCGAGAGGAGAGATACCAGGAGGTGTAGATAAAAGGCTGCATGATCTCCTTGATCTCCTGGGGTGAGTAAAAGTTACCTATGAACTCCTGCCATTTCTTGAAAAATTTAGAGCACTGGGTTTCTTAGTCTGATGATGTCGATTCTGTCCATTTCGAGATGATGTTTTACCACCTGGATCACTTCCTGCAATGTAGGGACAGTTGGTTCCAACCATTTGGCCAGGAGGCTTCTTTTAGCCGCTAATAAAAATATATGCAGAACCGAGTGGTTTCTAAAATGTTGTGGTAAATTATGGAACAGGAGCTGTGTTGGCTCTAAAGTTAAATGACATTGAAACTTAAAATTCAGATTTTGTATGACTGTCTCACAGAACTTCATGGTTTCCACACAGGTCCATATGCTATGGACAAAATCCGTGCGGGGGGGTGCCACACTTGGGGCAGGACGTCAAACGGTCTGGACAAGCTGGATGGGGGGGGGGATATTAAATCCATAAATTGCGGAATGGGCAATTCTAAAGAACGTGTCCCTCCACTTCTCATTAACTATATATCTATGAATCTTCAGCCATCCCTGGAGAATTGTAGTAGAGATCTCCTGGTTAGGGTAGACCTTCTCCCACTTAGCAAAAATCATGCAAGGCCCTTCGTCTTCTGAACCCCTACGAAGACCTAGAGAGCGGTCTGTTGAAGAAGTAGGGCCAATGACATTATCAAAAGCATTCAATTGAAAATGAGACGGCTTCATGTCCTTACTTCTATAAAAACTCACTATTTGGGAGTAAGCCAAAAAATGCGATGGTGGCAAGGTATATTTTTGAGATAATTCTGAGAGAGCAAATCCGTTGGTGGGAAGGGTGAATAAGCTGGGAATTAGTTAAAATCCCTTTACTCCTCCAGACTTTAAATTGGGGATTATCAAGGCCAGGTTTGAATTCTGGGTGTCCATAGATACGAAGGTATCTACTGGTCTACAGGCCTTCCAGGCTCCGATCGTGTCCCTCACAATGAGGCTATATTTCGCCACCTTAGGAAGAGCAGAATATTTGGTATGAAGGAGGCCTAGAAGCGTCTATGGGTGAACCAGTGCCGCCTCAGTAGAGAGATTGGAATATCTGGAAGACTGTTTAACCCAATCCGATCCGTGACGCAGGAGGCTGGCTAGATTATACAACCTAAGATCCAGAAAATTCAGCCCCCCATCCCTTAGGAGGATCAGTTTCGCCAGGGCTATCCAGGGGCGTTTTTTATTCCATAGGAAAGAAGTGAAAGAGGTATAAAGTTGGCGGACATCTTTATTTCTAAGCAATAAGGGGATTGTTTGTAACAAATATAGTATTTTTGGGAACGTCATCATCTTGAGAAGATGAGCCTTAGCAAGTAAGGGGAGCGGAAAATGCATCTATCGTTCTAGTTCCTTACCAATTTTGAGGAACAGGGGGGGGGGGGTAATTGCGGTGATAAATGGACTCAGGGGACTTACCTATATTTATTCCCAGATTCTTGATGGAGGCACCCGCCTGGGATATAGGTAAATTGCAAAGCAGATGTGAAGAAGGTGAATGAGCAGGGGAGAGATCCAACAATTCTGACTTAGAAACATTAACCTTGAAGCCCGAGAAAAGGCCAAACTCATGTAACAGATCTAGAGCTATCGGAACCTCCACCAGTGGGTCAGATAGATAAATCAGAAGATCATCAGCGAATAAGGAGACCTTAATATTGGATGAACCGATATTAATACCCAGTAGATCTGGATTAGCAGCCAGGGCCTCTGGAGAGCGGCTCTATGGCCAATTAAACAGTAGTGGGGATAATGGGCATCCTGGCGAGTGCCTCTCCCCAAATGAATGGCCTAGAAAGAATACCGGGGTATAGATCTGGGCGCAGGGATTGGTATATAGTGAAGAGATATAGGAACGGAAGGCTCCCTGGAATCGAATCCGTCCATCACTGCCCCCAGCATCTCCAGCTGACCCTGTCGAACGCTTTTTCTGCATCAATGGACCGGACAGCTGGAGAGGGATGAAGCCCCGGATTACATTTGATCTCATCCAGAACAGTAATGACTTTACGAATATTAGAGACCGCCGGTCTGCCCTTAATGAATCCAGTCTTTTGAGGGCTAATGAGACAGGGAAGAAGAGTGGCCAGCCTGTCCGCCAACATCTTAGAAATGATTTTTAAGTAAACATTTATTAATGAAATAGGGGGCGGTATGAGGAGGGGAGAGACACGTCCTTTCCTGGCTTCGGTAAAACTTTTATAAACGCCGTGTTCATATGTTGTGGGATGGGAGTGTTAGTCAGGAATAGATTAGAGACGGTGGTTAGAAGGGGTGTGACTTCAGGAATAAGAATCTTGCAGAATTCTCCTGAGAAGCCATCGGGGCCTACTGTCTCTTTTACGAGTCTTGTCAAGCTTTACTCTTTTTTTTTTTTTTTTTTTACTCAGAAATCCTCTCCTAAATCATATAAACCTTTATATCAAAGTGCTCAGCTTATTTCCCTCTATCACATCTTGCTCCCAGAGGGGCAGCTGAAACCACCTAATTTGTATTTTTTGTATAAATAAAAAAAAAAAACAAAAAAAACGCACCACCTCAGTTTCAATAACAGATTCTTACAAGACCAACATTATAAAAAAAAATTCATGAAAATGTCATGCAAATTTTAAACCTTCTATGATATTTCAACATCATCTATTGTAAACTAGCATAGCTGAACTGAAAATTCCTTATGAAACTTTCCGAAGGTTGTTGTAGAGCTCACAACTTGGCTGTGTTCCCAACCCCGGCAGGAGCGTTTTGATCTGACTCTACTAATCAGATTTGGTTCTCAAGTAAGACATAAACTTACCTAAACGTGAGCTCCAGACAAGCCCCCTGATTTATTATGCACAGGAAGACTTTAAAGGAATAACAACTATTTATCAAGCGTAAAAAGCACACGATTAGGGCCTTTAATATAAATGTCATTTGCCTTTAATCAACTCTAACCAGAATTGCTGATAGAAAAGTTCACTGGAATGTTATGTCTTTAAATGGCAATTTATGGGTGTAATTTTACTTAATATGTGCATTTATCTTCCTGCTCAACAAAGCCAACCTTCAGTACTTCAGTAGGAAGATATATGTCACCCCAACTGTACCTGATAATTCACCTGCATTTTACACTTGACATATGAACACTTTAGACTTGATCTATCTGTTAAAGATCTGGAATATAACCATGGAATAGATTGTAAATTAGAGATGAAGCCAAAGGAAGTCAAACTGCTGATGGATATAGAATAATCACGCAATTATTTGGGAGCAAATTGCTTTATACAATGTTGCGGCATATGGCAGATTTCCAGTTAAAATATAGAAAATTCATCTACGAGTAACTAAATAGAATGTTAAAACTAAAAGTGTCTGTCCTATAAACGTTAAAATCTGATTATTCAGATGGTGGGTAAGGGCTCATCCCCACGGCACAGGACAAATACCGGTCAGTTTTCTCCACGATGAGTGGAGAAAAGCCCTCCCCCTTCCCAATGATATGTAAATATTCCGTCCGAAAACCGGACGGAAGAAAGAACATGTTCAATGTTTTTCGGGCGGCCGGCAGTTTGAAAAATCGCCTGGCAGAAAACCCGTGCAGTGGGGACTGCTGCACGGGTTTTTCATAGCGGCCCGATATGTTCATTTGCGGCCGGTTTTTCAGACGGTCTGCAAAACTGCAAACCGTCCGCAAATCCGTGCCGTGGGGACATGCACTAACAAGGAAAATTTTCCATTCCTGACTAAGGAACAACCCATGGCAGAGTATAACAACAGATATACAGGATGCCACCCAGTTGTGCTAGAAACAGATACGATTAGGAAGCAGGTTATTATAAAAGTTTATACCTTCATACCAGTATCAAGGAATGAAAAAAATATATATTTTTTTTAGTTTCCTGTATGAAAAGTAGAAGATTTAGCTGATAGATAATTGGGAATGGGATACACAGATATGAAATGGATATGTGAAAGGTGCAGGTGCTGATAGTTGCATGTACCTCGGCCCACAAATTCATCATTCAGGGAGCTTTAAACCAAATAAAGCAATACAAAAAGACAAGGCATACAAAACTGATCCCATCAAAAATCTGCCCCGGTCATCAGAAGTGAACTGTACCGTTGTAGTGAAGTGCCATGTCAGACCATTCGCAACCATTTACCTCAGTCATGGCTGCGTGCTAGACGACCGTCAAGGGTACCTTAGCGGTACCTGACCCGGCTGATGAGTAGCGCAAAACCTATGCCATCAGAAATCGGTCCTTATCAGAAGAAAACTGTGGGACTTAAAATCCTGACCGCATATCCCAACAATCCTTCCACATGAAAGTGAAGTTTGGGGGCATCACATGCAACTGGTCAAGATGGCATTCCAGAGCCACAGAAATAATTCACTTGGAATTTGGCAGGCACCTACTCCAGTTCAAAGTACCTAAAAACAGTGGCAGATTCAGACTACAGCGCACAATCCAGAAAGGGACACTACCATTCCAGGTCCATCTACAGAGTGGCAGCGAATGTACCTTACAATATACAGCCTTGCCAGACCTTGGGGCCACAGGCAAACCAGGCACAACTCTCCTGATCAAAAAAGTAAATTAGAACAGTGTCCTAAAGACATATCATGAAGATAATGAATAATGGCCATGAGGAATACATCAGTAGATGGAAGAACAACTTCAGATCATTATAAAAACTAACGATTTACCAGATCTATAAACAACACAAACTGGCCCAATATGTAGTATAACTTGCAAACCCCAGAGATGGACAGATCTTTAGCTAGTACAGACCGAGCATGAAACAGCTTGGTTATCAAACCAAAGTGGCACAGCTCGAACTGTAAACCCATGGGGAGCAAGCTGTGCAAACAGTGAGAACAGGCGGCCTTGGAAGACGAGGTGCACACCTTGTTGCAGGGATACAAAAAATAAAAACTGTAATGGTCACACAAGTACATAGCTCAATAAAGCTAGGTTCACGGCTTTATCATAAGTTCTGCTTGGTGCCTCCATCAGAAGGTGGTGCCGGATCCATTACATGACAGACCTCAATGGCACCCAACAAACCCCACTGTCTAAATTGGGGCCTATTGGATTTCAATCATGGTGTCCTCCATTTTAACAAAAAAAAATAGCATTGCATGCCATGTTATTTTTTTTTTTCAACCATTTCTGAAAATTGAGGAGGGTTTTGAACAGAAAATCCAATGTGGTAGAACCCGGCCTTTTGTGAGTTATCCTATGGCTCTTTAAGGTCAAGCTGCCCGGGTCCCCCTCCCCCCTGCCCGGAGCCGGTTTGCGGCGAAATCCGTCCCGCAATTACGCAGCAATAAGCCCTGTGAACTTGCCATTCAAGGAGCTTTAAAGGCACTTGCAACAGGTATTTGATCCCTGAATTACCAAAAATTTTTTGGGATCAATTTGAAGGGATTTAAACGTCCTCTTATCATGCTGTTCACATTTTGACAACTGGGGATAAGAGAACATTTACAATTAATAGCAGTTCCTAACCATTGCAAGGTTTTTCAAGCAGGTGTCTAGAGGTAAGGCCACTGAGTTTTAAAATCCCACAGAGTGTCTCACCCAGGATGGAACAGAGAATTTGAGTTGGAAGGTCACGAAAGGCAAAGAAGTGAACATCCTTTGGCACCTTCACAAACTGATGACAGCTTTGTTGTAAACAATGCCCTGAGGAACCTGATGATGAATGTCACATAACTCCAGGCACATTTAAGGAAGGTGAGAGGTAACCAAGTGTCACGTCAGACCATTTGTAATAGTTTAAAATCGATGGTTAATGAAAAAAGTGGAAGGTCCCTGACTAGCACTGATGGTGTGGTAGCGCTCTCCTGAGCCCCACTCATTGGGGGGCTTCTCACTAAAGCACTGAGGACCATGGTCCCTCATCAGTGTAGATGCCCCCTGGTATGAAGCGATGTTCCCTGCCCCTTGGTTTGGTAGATTATCTATCAGCGACCTGCTGATGTAACGGTTACGGGGGTTTTGAATGCATTTCCCCTTAAACATGGCTGGGTTGTGTGAAAAATTATCATCTGGTTTCCCCAAGGGCATTGGTTACAGTGAAGCAGTCATCAGTGTGTGTTCTTTGCCTTTCTGTGACTCTTTCAGCCTCTCTGTATCTATGTGTTATGTATGTGTTGCAATCTGCTGATGACACCCAGTGACACTCTAACCTCAGTGGCCACTTCCATGTGAGAGTATCCTGCTTGAAACCTTGCAATGGCGCAGTACTTTTGATCAATTGTAAGGTTTGTTTGGTCTCTGATGTAAAATGTGAACAGAGGAAGAGGAGGATGTTTAATCAAATTAAAATCCAAATTAATTTTTGTTAGGTCAGAGCTGTACAAATACTAAAAACTTTTAAACGGTTTAAATTTAAGGTGGACTCTTTTAATTTCATTTAAAAAAAGTTAAAAATTTTACGTTATCTGAAAAAAACCCAAATACCCCTAATTTATGGGTGGTACTTTTGTAGTGAGTTCAAGTTTTCTTAACAAAGCAAAGTTCTTTTTAAGAAACTATAACCGACTATTCTGCTGTAATGGATGCAATATAACATGAATTGCTCTGACAAATGTGTAAAAAGGGAAGTCCCAAAACTTTACCTTCCCCCTGGGCGCTGAAAGGCATCAGGATCCCTAGAGGTCCACCATCATTGGAGACTTCCACCAGCTTCACCATGTCACTGTAATGCAGATGAATGAAGGATTGTGAGCACAAAACAACCAAAAACCGTTTCACAGTAGGGGGTTTTAATACTACATTATGACCCCATGTGTATACACACAAGCACACTGCAAGGGGAATTGTGAGATGAGAAAAGTACTGTTACATACCTCAAGATAAGCCTGATGGCATGGAAGAAGAGGAACAATGTGAAGACGCGAATAACATTGACATGGAAATAATGCTATAAGCAGAAGTTACATAAGAAATGTGCAAGATGTTTAGAAAAAGAACTCAAATCCCTTTTATATGACTGGTGTGCCCGATTCTAGGGAAAGAAAGAAAAAGAGGCATGAATGAAATATTTTATATAATCACTAATCATCCCCCAGAGGTCATGTATTATTTATACAGGGCACTGTTCTGTGGAAGCTTCTGCCGCACAATAGTCACAAAATTGTGGTAAATTTAATTCATGACCAGCAACAAAGAGGACGTGTCAGCTCTCCCATTTCAGTACCTTCCTGCATCCCCATGAAAAAAAAAATATTCTGGGGCATCTTTTTAGAACTCAAAGTAATTTATTGTTTTCCCATGGGAAAGTATGGATGAATTTACCATTGCCTGTTAATACAGCAGTCGCTTAAGTTACAATATTAATTGGTTCTGGGACAACCATTGTAGACTGAAATCATTGTAACTTGAGCTTTTAAATAATGGAAAAAAAAAAATAATTTGGGCCAAAGCCCCCCAAATGTCTTAGGAAATAATGAAGATTAAAGAATAAAAATACAGAAAACTAAAATTAGAAAACAAGGGCCCTTTCATAAGTCAGAAAATGGATAACTTTTTTTGGAGGACTAGCGGTCTTCGGGTCTGTACAGTCTTGGAATTATGTATCGGAAAAAATGTAGCTGCCCTCCCTGGGGCTGGGGAGCCTTTGGCGATAGGAGCCCCTCCTGGGTAAGTAAAAAGTAGTGCCTATAGAGTGAGCAGTCAGTCAAGTATTTTACCAGTTATCTCCAAGTGGACTGGCTGGATCTTTGGCAGTGCCTGTGGAAAGTTGTAACCCAAAGCCATTGCAACTTTAGGACATTTTAATGGGTATTGCTACACAGGCTGAAGTGTTAAAGACTGATGATGCAATGTCAAACTGTGTATTGACACACTTATCGGGAAAGGAAATGCTAATGAACAACAGTCAAGTTATTAATTTGTTTCCAGAAGGAATAAAAAGGGAACAGCACAATGCAAGGTTCTAAGAGCAAATAGGTTGCCTTCACTTCGAGGAGAGCTTGTCTAGCTCACTGTGAACGCGTTCTACTCTTTGGTTGATATAGGCTGTGCAGCCTTTTACTATCCTTATTGTCTAGCCATGCTCAGCTATAACTAATAAATTAATCTCTTTACATCAGCATCATGACTTTCATTTATGAAGGGATCCATTATATTGTTATGAATCCAAACTGTGACCAACAGACCCCAATGACTAATAATGGAAGTCTGCTGAGGTTCCATCAAAGTTTCCAGCATTTTATAATAAGGAATAATGCTACAACTCCAATTCCAAATAAGGTTTTGCACATGGATTCATGAAGATTCTCTGAATCTTTTGAGGATATCATAGATGGTGGTATATTCAAAGTCTTTACATTTTACGTTAAGTATGTCTCACGTTGTTAAACAATTTTAAGATGCATCCTTCCAGGCTGATGAACTACTGACTTTTTATTTCTTTGTTTTACTTCTGAGAGACTCTGCCTCTCCAAATTTAGTCTCTAGCTGTTTTTCATTAGTATAACTTCCTTTTTTAGGTTTTTATTAACCTGTCCCAACTTTTTGGAGATGTGCGGTTATAAATTTCCAAATGACTTAATTTTTACAAATGAAATGAAAAAAAAATTGTGTAACTTTCAACTTGTGACATATGTTTCAAGCTTTAACTAGGAGCAGTGTGACACAAAAATGGTGCATTTGTATTAGTCAGGTTTTGGACACAACGGAGGAGAGTTACTAAGAGAATTGCAGAATTCTGGCATTTACGCCTTGCCCTAGATTTATCTGTTTAGACACTTTTTTTTTACCTCTCTAGACAGTTTTGAAAAGTATATAGAAAGGGGCATCGTTTAGAGCAAATGCATGTGGCTGGTATATGTCAAATTAAAGCAACCTTTTGAAAAACAAAGTAAGTCAACCAAGAACTAGAATAAGGAAGAGAAAAGTGTCTAACATGCCTGGCACCAACTGTGTCACATGGCATTTGCCACTGATATATTTGCCATTTCTTCAGTCTATATGGTCGGGTTATAACCCAGTAATTTTTCTAAGCTGTGTAGATTTAAGGCAGTATTAATAAATCTGCCCCAATAATTTCCGAGTCTATTTTTGAAGTCTAAGATTCATACATATATACATTCCCAAGGCTAGTATTCCTACTACAACACCCATGGGAATGTCCAACTCCAAAGTCAATCATGGCAAAAAAAAAAAAAATCCAAAAAGCAAATTAATGTAACAACTTCTATGATATGTGCTAAGATTGCTTGTCAGGTTTAATTAGAAAGTTGTGATGAATCTCCTACAACCTGATTCTTATTAATTAGGCGAAGCTCGTCTTTGGACTATGAATTGAAAGCCAGCAAAATAGCAAGAATTCCATTGATCAGATCTGCTACTATTTTATTACTTCTATGCATTTCATAGTAGCACAGCAAATTACAACATGCAATAAGACCTACTCAAGTGAGAAGCTGGAGGTTCGTTCCAAGCCAGTGTCTGCATGACCAACAGGTTCCACCCGACTGTTCTCCTCTCCATCATCCTCATCCTGAAACAAAAGCAACAAATGCATTTATAAGACGTGACTTATAAGACGTGATTTATAAGACGTGATTTATAAGACGTGGCATAGAACTATGAGAAATAATAATTAGAAGTAATGTAACGGTTATGTAGGTCTGGTGCTCTAAGGCTAGGTTCACACGGCTTAACTGCGGGACGTAATTACACCCCGCAGTTACGCCGTGTGGCCGGGGGTGAGGCGGGAGCGGGGGAGTGAGCGGGGGGCCAGCACTTCGCCGGCCCATAGACAATCATTACTAGCGGCGCGTATACGTCGCTAGAAAGTGACATGTCAATTATCTCCCCCCTCGGCGTATTCGCCGAGCGGGGAGAGGAGACATAATCCATAGTTCTCTATGAGAAATGTGGATTATCGTAATGAATGGGCCGTTTTCAGCCCGTTATTGGCGCACTTCGGCACGTAATTACGGACCGAAATACGGCCCATTTTAAGCCGTGTGAACATTGCCTAAGGATCAATTAGTGCATTTTTAAGGATCCATCTAAGCACAGATTTACTGTATAAAAATAAATTAGCAATGAATAACAACAAGTAATGCTGCACTGATTCTAGAGACTGCAACAGTCCCTCTATAATATTATATATCCTAAGCCATATTAAAGGCAACCACCCCACCATAAGAGACCGGCTTAATATTAGGTAATGATTGCCATTGCTCACAGGCAGGTTGCAGAGCTCAAAAGACATTATGTTATTTTTGTGCAATTTATTCATGCTCCGGTAAATAAGACCTTCAGTCCGATACAAATTATGACTGAATAAAGATATGGCTGTTGTATCCGGTTATTCTCTAGTGAAGTTTTCTCCCCTTTGGGGCTTACAAAGCACAGGCTGTGAGTATAGTGCATATGCGTTAGTTATATCTGAGAGAATCAATGGCCCACATTCACCAATTCACAACGGAAAACCCCATAATTTGTCAGTTTTTTCAGGGTAATTCTCTTAAAAAATTTTTCGGGATTTGGACTGCCTGATAGAAAATCAAATACACATCCACAGAGCATGAGCACGTGTAGATTTACACCATGGTTTGCAGCATTTTCTAGCTGAAATTCAATACGTCACGACTAGCAACGTTTTTGCTGCCGTTTATGTTTGGCATACACCGTTTTGGAGGGGGGGTTATGTTATGACCTTGGGCTTTCCTTTCATACTTACTAAAAGACACAAGGGTCTTTCAGCACTTTTTGGTAAAAACATGCAGCCCCACTTTCCCTACATTGTCTTAAAAATTCTAAAAAACTTAAAGGGGTGTTACACAGCAAAGGAAAAAAAACACCTTTTTTTGCCTTCGCAAAGCTCCATTTCAAGAAGTTTTTTGGAAGTTTTGTAGAAAAACGGGGTTTTTTTTCAGGGGTTTTTGTCACTTTTTTTCCGGGTTTTCCCAGGGGTTTTTTAAAAAATTTTTTTCCCTTTTTTTTCCCCAGGGGTTTTTGGACTTTTTTGTCATAATTTTGTCCGGGTTTCCCAGCATTTTTTTGGACGTTTTAAAAGCTAAATAGTGTACAGCGTCAAAAGTATTCCTTTTGGGTCAAAAACCATGTGTTTGTTTTTATCCCACAATTTAACCAACGAGCACAAAGGCCACTTTTTCACTTTAAGTACATTGCATGTTAACAGCATACAAATTGTTAGTTTAGGCCAAAAAAATTTTTTGACTCTCGTTTACACGAAGTGCTTTTCAACCTTCCTGGGTTTTAAAAAAAAAAAAAAAAAGGGCAAAAAGGCCTGCAAAAACACCTACCAATGGGGTTATTCTTCCACTTTTTTTTTTTGCAAAGACCGGGAAAAACCCCGCCAAAAAACCCCCTTTTGCTTATTTTTAGCGGGTTTTCATTGACTCCTAAATTTAATCTTTTGCAAAAACCGTTTGGGAAGGGAAAGAACATTTCTTTTTTTTTTCGGACCACCAACATGTGAAAAAACCCCCCCGCGGGCCCAAAAACAAATGGGGGCTGCGGGAACGTTTTTTTTTCCCCCTTTGAAGTCTATTGAGGGGAAATTTGCTTTCAGGGGGTTTTTTGGGCGGTTTTTAAAACCCAAACCATCTGAAAAATTGTCCAAAAAATCTTGCCGTGGGGAACCCCCAAGGGAGTGTCCCCCCCGGGAAGGGCAAATATCGGTTTTGGGGGGGGGCCTTTTCCCCTGGCCCAATTAAAGCGTGAGAAATGCCCTCCCCCTTTAATTTGGGCTTTCACAGTTTTTTCTGAAAACCCGGGCCCGAAAATGTCAAGGGACAATGTTTTTTGGGGGGCCCCCCGGCCCCGAAAAACCCCGGGCAGAAAAACCCGTAAATGGGGCTGCTGCAACCCCGGGTTTTTCCCCTAGGGGGCCCAAAGTGCTTCCCCCTTTTCATCCAAAATTTCAACAGGGGGCCCCAAACCGCCCCAAACCCCCCTGAAAAAACCCAAAAACCCCTTTTCCTTGGGGACAAGCCCTAAAAAACCTTTTTAAAAGTAACAAAAAAGGGCTTGCGTTCCCCCCTTTTAATTCACAGATTTTTGGGACAGCATCAAAAAATTTCTCAAAAATAAAAGGCCACTATGCCATTAAATCAAAAGGGGTCTTTGGGGTTTTCCATTTCTTTATCATGACTGATCTGGCGCAACATCATGAATTCCTCAAAAACAAAAGCCACGATTTCCAAACAAATCAATTTTTTTCAATTTTTTTTATTTTTAATTTACTTTTAAAGAAAATGATTTCCAGCAAAACACAAGGGGTTCCCAAAAACATGCCCCAACAATGCCAATAAATTAAAATTGGGAAAAAGGTAAAAGGGTTTTACCAAAAGGGGGAATTTTTCCACCCATTTTGGGGTCGTTTTGCACTCTAAAAACACGACGGGACGCCCCAAAAAAACGGTTTAAACCCTGTTCTCATAAGGGAAAATGGAAATCCTCCTCTTTTCCCCCTTCCCAAAAGATAAAATTTTACTTTAACCAAAAAGACCCCACAAAAAACCCCGCGTATTTACAGTCAAAAGGGTCGGCGCTGCCGGGGGCCCCCCGTTTGGGGGAGTTAAACCCGGGAATCAGGGACCCACTCCCAAAAACCCACATAATTGCGGGGGGGGGGTACTGTTTCGCCCCGGGAATTACAAACCCTGCAACATATCCAAAATTCCCCCATATGGAATTTTTCATATGATGAATTCATATGAAATTCCCTTTTTCTTCTTCTTTCAAAAAAAAAAAAAGGAACCCCAAGGGCCCCAAAAAAAATAATTTAGGGTTCTTTCCCCTTGGTTTTATCAATAACGCATCGGGAACAGGGAATCACTTGGGGGATCGGAGTTTGGGGGCCTATTTTGCGCAGGAAAAAAAAAAAAGAAAAAAAGGTTTGTCAATAAAATGGACCGGGCTGACTCCCAAAATACATAAGGAAAATTGTCCATTTATTTGGGGGCCCGTGGCCCAAAAGCAATTTTTTAATTTTATGGTATCCTTTCCCTTTTCTTATAACAAAAAAAATTTTACTAAAAGGGAAAAAATTCCTTGCGGAAACTAACAAATTTCTTGGGAAAATTGCATTGTTTTCCCGTTTTGCTTTCCTAAAAATCAAAAAGTTTTAATTTTTTTTTATTTTATATATTTTTTGGGGAAAAACTCCTTTGGTTTTTCCAAACACCCCCGCCTTTAAACCCTTTACTTTTTGGAATTTAACTCAAAAAGTTACCAAACTTTAAACCAAAAAAAAATTCATAAAACCCAGTCTCTTTTTACACACAACAAAAAGATCAAAAACCATTGGTTTTTCCCTTTTTTCCCCTTTCCAGTGTTGTACACCTAAAAAAATAAAAAAATTAAGGGTTCCCCCCTAAAGTTATTAAAAAAACCTGAAAGTTTTAAACCCCTTTTACTGACAGTAAAAGTTTATCACTTTTTAAACATGCGGCCAAAAAGTAAAAAAGGAGTCAGGAGTCCCCAGGTTTTGGGGAAAATTGAAAATCGGGGTCGGGCTTTGGCTTGCCCGACCCCCACAAACCCTCCCCAAACATCGTGGAAATTTCTCAAAAAAAATTTAAACCAATGACGGCACTGTAAACAAACCCCCAACTACCGATGTAATAACATTTCAGTAAAGTGTTCCAAAATTTGGAAAATCTTCTTAAGTAACCATATAATGAATGAAGCGCATAACCAAAAAAACCCCATTGCAAATCCCGGGGCCCGGGGACTCACCCCCCGCTCGAACAGGGTGTGTTAAATTTTGCCCCCCTACAGATGAAGCACAATTATGAAACATTTTAGAAATAAACCGGGTCCCCCCAACACCCTTTCCCCCTTTCCCGGCCCATGCAGGCACATCGAAAAAACTTCAAACAACGCAATTAAAATGCGCACCATTACCGAAAAATGAGGAAAATAAAGCTCGGTTTATGATGTAACTTTTTTTTTGGCTGTTTTTTTTTGAGACAAAAAATAATTAAAAATTTTATATCCGATTACTCATGTTCCCCAAAACGAAAAAATGGGATTTGGGAAAAAACACAAGGTTCCTTTAAACCATAAGACTCTAAGAGCGTCCGTATCAATCAAGAAAATGATAAGCAAAGGCACTCCGAAACAAAATAATTTAAAATTTTTAAACTCTGCCGAGGGGCAAACACCAAAAGCCATTTAAATTTTATAAATGACATTCCTCAGAAAGGCTCGAAAAACAAGTTGCGCTGGGATTGGTTCCCCCCTTTTTGTCGGGAATTTTTCCCTGCGCCTTTGGGTGCCGGGTCTCTCGTGAATCCGGGGTGCCTTTAAAAATTTGATGGCTTTTTTTTTGAAAAGCCCCTAATAAACACCCTTAAAAAAAAATACTCTCCGAAAGGGAACGCCAAACCAATAAAAAAGCACTTTTAAAAGGGGTTTAAACCCGCGTCTTTAACCCCCCCGAAACCCGCCAAGGGAAATTTAAAAAAACAAAATAAATAGGTTAGTTTTGGGGTGGGGGTAAAATTTCCCCAAATTTTACTTGCTTTCGGGGGGTGACCTAAATTTCATGTTTTAAAAAGCTTTTGGGGGGAACGGCGCACACGGAAGGCTACAGCTTTCATTTTTGGGTTTGCCCTTTTAAAAGACCATATTTAAAAAGAAACCGAATTGATGTTTCCTAAGGGGGAAAAAACAAAGCATAAATATCCAGAAAATTATTCCTTTCAAAAAAAAGGGCTCTACAGCCACATTCAAAATTATAAATGTAATTCTTGCCACTGGCCAAAACAAACCGGGGGAAAACAAAAAACAAATTTTTTTGGCCCCCGAAATTTTTTGGGAATTCCAAGTAGGGAAAAAAAAAAAAGCGGTGTTCAGCTAAATAGACAAAAAATATTATAAAAAAGACCATACCTATGTTCTATAAGGATATATTTACCCACAGTTGCATCAAAATATTATGACCAAAATTTTGGGGATAATCCCTTTTAAAATGCCAAAAGCACACTTTGGTTTAAATAATTTTTAAAAATAAGGTCCCGGGAAGGTTTTCCCCTAAAATATTCTTGGAAAAACCTGGCTGGGGGAAACCATAGAGTTACAAACCATCCAAGGGGGTCCTTTCAGAGATGTTTTCAATTGGTTTGGAAACTGGGGAAAAAAAGAACCAAGGGGGGGGCTTTTTTTGGAAAGTCTTGGAAAATGGTTTTTTGCCATTGAAACCCTTTTTCCTTGGGCTTCAGTAAGAACCCCCATCACCCCATGAAAGACAATCAACATGTATAAACGATTGGGTTGATAAACCCGATTGGGTTTTGAGGCCTTCCAAAAAGGGTTTTTGGGATGCAGGGGTTTTGGGGTTTTTTGCTACATCCAACCCAACACACCCATCCCCTTCCCCTCGATGAAGGGGGAAGGGCGCCCAACCCCCCATTGGAGAAGGGCAACCCCCTTTGGCCAAACCTAAACCCCCTTTTCCGATCCAAAACTGCCAAATTTTAAAAATGAAACCCTTTCTGTCCCAAAACAACTATTTTAGGGGTTTGAGGAAAGACCCCTTTTGGGCCGCCCAAGGGGGAATTTTGGGGTGTACAATTCCCCAAAACTGGTCAACAATTACGGTAAAAAACAAAAGCCCGTCAAAATTTAGTTCTATGAGTTTTACTTGCTATTCCCCGTCGCTTTCTCTTCCCGGGAAAAGACTTACAGGTCCCCTTCTTTCCTGGCCCCTTGCAAAAAACTTTGGGAAAAGAAGGGGGAAAAGGTTTACCAACCCTTTGCGTACCTTCCAAAACAGGCGTAAATTCGGGACCCAACCGGGGTGCTGCTATACACCGTGTGGAAAATTTTACCTTTAATTTTACTAAAACTGTTTTTAAATTTAAAACACGCGTTTTGCGCCCTGGTTTCATTTATAAAGGGAAAATTCCCCCATCCACAAAACCCATTTGAAAACGAGTTCAGCTTCACCAAACACACAGGGGTTTTCTGCATTTTTTTGTGTGCCAATTCCCTCATTTTCCATTTCCATCCCTTTTTACCAAACAACAGGGAACATTCACCCCAAACTTCCCCCTTTTTAGAAAAACCTCCCTTTTAAACCCAAAACCAATAATCAACCCCCCCCTTTTTTTTTTGGGCTTTCGAAATATAAACCCATTCTAGCAACAGAAAAAAGGGTTAAAGTTTCAGACAAACCTATCGCAAAAACCGTTTTATGCCCCCCAAAACCATTTTCCCCGACACACTTCCTTTCCCCCAGCTACACACTGCAAGCCAAATAGGGAAATGGCCCCATGATTAAGGGGATTATGATTAGGCCTATATTGCAAATTTTAAACAATGTTAACCTTAAAAAGGTTTAAATTTTATGGGAAAAAATTTAAAAATGTCCCTGGGCCCCTTTTTAAGGGTAATAAAATAAACACAAAACTTCATCCCAAATCATTAACGATCGTAAAAAAACTTTAGAATGCAAAGGGGTTAAAGAAGGGAGGGGGGGTACAGATATGGGAAATGTTTTTCACCTGCCTACATAAATGGGTTTTTGGGGAACTTCAAAGGGGGATGTTCACAAAAAATTTTAAAGGGGGGCGTGAAAGTTTAAAACGTTTCCTTTTTGGGGGCTCATCAATAAAGCGCTACTTCCCCGCAGGGGAGGGGGGCACAAACCCCCCCGGCCCCAAAGACTTTCATTTGGGTCGGGACGCATTCCCCCAAATAATTTACAAGTTTAAATTAAATCCCCCCGGGGTACAAAAACGTCCTAATTTAATTTAAAGGGGAAAGAGGCGAACCATATTCCCTTTACCTGTTTTTTAAGTGCAAATACCAGTGAAATGCGTACTGAAAAATTTCGCAGCTTTAACCCTACCCCCAAACCCTCATTAATTTTTTTGCGGGAATACCCCGCCCAAATTAATGAATGTTTAAGGGCGGGGGGGGAGCGGGGGGGCGGGGGTAAAAAAACAAGGGGCCCAAAAAGACGCGATGACCGGCCGTAATTGCCGCGGGAACCCCCATAAAAACAACATAGCCTAAATAAAAAAAAGGGAATGATTGTCCAGGGTTAAAAGTGCACCCCAAAAAAAAACTTGAAGAGAATGGGTAAAAAGAAAAAGGGGAGTAAATCAGATTGTTTTGGGAGAATGTAAGCACACTAGATGGGGGGGGATGAGGGGAAAAATTTCAGGGTTGCAGCACCCGTGGGACTTTTGTGGGGTTAAAAAATTAAAACTTTAAACCCGTATTCTTAGTGAACCGGGCAATGGGTTTGGGGGGGGGAAAAAAAACTGGCCCCACAGGGGAGAGGCATCATTTTAAAGCTGAAAAAAGGGAAAACCCCCCTTTTCTGGCTTTCCCAACCCGAATATAGACAAGGAAAAGCTTTTGGGGTTTTTCCCAAAATTAAAATAAAACAAAACCCGAAACAAATTTTAAAATAACCAAAAATATTCCCAAAACTGGGTAAATTATTAAAAAGGGCAAACCAGTCATAAAAGGGGGGAACTTAAAACTTTCCCAAATAGGGGAATTTTTTTTATCCTATTTTTTTTTAAAAGAAAAGAAAAAGGGGACAGGCCCCTAAAAACAAGTGTTTCCCCGTTGTCCCGGTCCCGGGAATAAAAAGGATTAAAAACGCAGCTTCTTTCAATACATGGGGCCCCGCCAAACCATTTTTTTTCTGGGGCAAAAGTCCCCAATGATATACGGGGGGCTAAAAAAAGAACTTAAACCTACATAAAAAAAAACTGCCCCACGATTTAAACCCCGTGTTCTTCCCCTGAAAACCCAATTTAACGACTGTTTTATGCTGAAATAAACTGAAAGGAGTAACTGAGGACACAGTTTTATATCCTTCTCCCAGAAGTTTGTACCCAACCCTTAATAGAACTGTATTTTTTTAACCTTAGGGGAACCCTTAAAATTTAAATAATTTACAAAACAAGCAATAAAAAGCTTTTGCCCAAGGGAGCGTAATAATTTAAAAAGGGGGTTTTTGGGGAACACTTTATTATGGCGAACAGATAAGGACTTCCGGCTGTTATCAAGTTTTTCCCAGTATTATTAATCCTTTGTGAATACTGCCTTGAGCAGGTATCTGAATATGTATACGGACAGCCAGAGCCAGACAATCCAGGCTATAAATCCATAATACACTGCAGTACTCTGCAAATGAGTGATTGCACTCAATAGTAAAGACGTTTGAGGGCTGAAACAACTTAATTATCATCTTCCACTTTCTAAAAGAATATACTAGTAGATCTCAAAAAATTAGAATATCACTGAAAAAATAATTGATATCAATAATTTAAGTCATATGGAAACCCATATATTGTATAGACTCATTACAGTATGAATTCCAAGGTTTACTATAATACATTTGTGAGCCCTATAACAAATACCAAGATAGTCCTGGAGAGCCCCTTTCATTTTCAATGATATTCAAATTTTTTTAAATGCACTAGTACTTTCGGACTATACCCAATATCATAACCAGTTAAATAACAAAGTTCAAAGATAAAACCCTCTGGCTGCAAAGCAGTAATGGAAAACGTACATCCGAGTCCCCACCGACCATTTCTGATACCAGAGTGCTCTTACAATGGGTTTTCAAACACCCTCCCACCCTAAAAAAAAACTACAAATAGACCTAAACTAGAAGGCACAAAGAATACATTTGGGCTATGTCTACATAACTCTGGATCTTGGTCGGTTTTGCAGCGGATTCAGAATTTTGAATCAGCCAAAAATCGGACTGTACGCAGCGCTGTGTGGCCCTCAATAGAAAATCCCTGCTGTAGTCTATACAGCACAGATTTCTTACTGAGGGTTTCCAAAAGTGAAATCCGTTTGGCACAATATAGAACATGTATATTCCGCCAGACCAATGTCAGATTCCCGCAGTCCCAATGTGTTGGGCCACCCCAATTCCAAGCACTTTTTTTGTGCCAAATCCACGCAAAAAAAAAAAAACAAACAAAAAACGTCGGTGCAGCAATATGAAAATACCGTCGGGTTTCGGACAGCATTCTCATTTTGCTTTGTAGACTTAGCCTTCCTCATCTTTTTAATCCCTGGACAATACAGCATTGAAGTTCCAATGGTCAATCCAATGTCTGTTCATCTCTGGTGGCCTCAGAGATCATGTGCCGTCCCGCAGACATCCCCGCTTAGGACATGAACAGCTCATGAGTGGTGACGTCAATGGTACAGCATGTGACCACTGTGGCCACTGACTGGCTACCAACTGGAAACAAACAAAATCCTGAGCAACCACCACAGCTTCAACACTACATGGCAAGAGGAGTAAGAAGGCACATTCATTTCTTTGGTTAGGTTATACAACCGGTGGCCCATTCATAACTTTTTGGGGGGTAACTGTAACCTATTTTAGGCTATGTTCACACAGGCACATTTCGCGGCGTATTTGCGCTCTAATACGGTCGAGATGTAATCCATAATTCTCATAGAGAGCTATGAATTATGCCTCCTCCCCCTGCACGTACAATACGATCGGATTGTAAGCCCGGGGAGATAAGCGACATGTCAATTACATGCAGCGAATACATGCCACGAGTAATGCATGTCTATGATCTGATCAGAGCTGATCAGCGCGACTCACAAATCACCCGGCGTAATTGCGGCCGTGCTGTACACATCACAATTACACTGTGTGAACATAGCCTAAGAGAAGAAGGGGACTTTGCGCCTATTCAGGCCCCACGATGCAACTGCTACATTTGCACCCACTATCGCTACAACCGTAAGGTCTACCGTGAACTAGAAGAACACAGTGGATAGAGAAAGACAGCCCCTAGTTAGATATACTTTGTATGAAAGTATTCAAAGATTTTCTGACAATCTAATTCTCCTGCCTTAAAGGGGTTTTGCCTACGATGTAATGTTGACGTGGGATCCTCCAAAAGGGTATTTAAAAAGGGTTTTTGCAGGAGGGAGACTTTCTGCTAAGAAGTATTGTAAACATAATCACGGAGCTGAAAGGAGAGACGCACCGCCAGAGACAAAGCTGATAAGGGATGTGTGAATGTTCACTGAAATAATCAAACTGCAACTTGTGGATTTGTATACAAAGAAACATTTTTTCTCCTCAGCAGCTTGAAAGTCCTTCATGATCTCTGTCTTTCAGATAAAGCAGGGATTAATCACACTACAACTAGTTTATTCTGTATACAAAAGAAAACATTTTCTACCGGTGCCTTGAAAAATTCTGAAAGCTCAGTCTCTTCAGATAGAGGCTCTCTCTGGCAACCCCGTCCAAAGCTCTTGTCAGGCCGTATCAAATCCCAACTTTGAAGTAACAAGGCATGTAAGGAAGGCTGTAGCTCTCTCAGACTGCAATTTTTGTAAATCACATATATTTAGAAAAGTGATTTAAAAACCATTTTGGGGGGATCCCACGTCAACATTACATGTGGCAAAACCCTTTAATCACTTTTCTAAAAATATGTCTTTAACAAAATTGCAGTCAGGGGAAGCTACGGCTCCCTTAAACCTGCCCTTAGTTACTTAAAGCTTCTATTAGATAGCCCTGACAAGAGCTGCTGGCCGGGCTTGCGAAAGAGACACTTCTTATTGATGAAAGGGAGTGAAGAAGCTTTCAGGCACCGGGTAGAAATAGGTTGTCTTTTGTATACAGAATCCACTAGTTGTAGTGTGATTATCTGAGTAGATCCCTGCTTTATCTGATGACAGAGAACATGAAGAATCTTTCAAGCTGATGTGGAGAAAAGGTGTTGTCTTTTGTATACAGAATCCACTAGTTGTAGTTTGATTATTTGAGTGAACATTTCACACGATCCCTTGTGCACGGCTCTGTGCTCTGGCTTGCTTACAATTGCTTCTTAGCAGATTAGGCACGTCCTGGCAAAACCCCTTTAAGTGAGTTTTTGATTGTTAAAGGAAACATTTTATGGTCACAAATACATAGTTACACAATATATCAATCTGTCACTATTAGGGTATGTTCACATGGCGTGTTGGATCCATGTGAACATACGCTTTTGGATGCGTGTTTGGATCTGTCTAGATGGACCCAAACACACATCTGACAATGAGCAGTGTGATTTTACACTGCTCGCAATATAAAACACGTTTCGGGGTTCACATGAGTGATTGCCGATGCACGTTTACCTTGCGTCTGCCGGATCCGGATCCTAATAAACTATAGGGTGCGATCCTGCTGCATCCAACATGTATCCAAACACGCAGCTGCGTGTTGGGAACCCCCGGATCGACCTTTTTTTGGGTGCGATTTTAGATCCAACAGACCTGAAATCTTTAATCCAATAAGGGAAGGAACATCCCCTTTGGGAGAACCTTGGCTATGTAATTCTATAAAGGAAGATGAAGTTACAATGAAAATTTAAAGAGTGTGCCCCCGTTTAGGAAAAATTTTTGCCAAAAAGCAAAGGTTTTGATTAAAAAGATTAGGGGTTTTTTGCAATTTGGGCAAAAGTTTTCATGGTATCTTCACACAGTTCTGGATAAAGAAAAGGGGTTTGCAAAAAACCAAGAAAAATAAAAGGAAAATGCAGGAATGGGCGGTTTTCCAAAAAGGTGGTGGCATGCAATTTGGCACAAAACATACAAAGGACAATCGCAAACAGTGTGGTAGGCGGGCACGTTCTATCAAGCAGCTGCTCTCTGTTAATGTGAAAGATGAATGCGAGCAGTCCCTGCGCGTTGTCAGCCATTGTGAAATCCAGGTGCCCACTAATGTCTCGCACCAAGAGCGCAGGGTTACAAGTGGTGAGCATTGGGTAAAAGACTGAAAATGGGCAAAATGCTCATTACAAACAGAACTGAAAGCCAAAAACTATGTTTACATTGAATGTGTAGTCATCCCCATTTAAATGTAAAAAAATTTCCCGTATAATCAGCTCCATACATTTTTCAACTTTCACCTTTAAGCAAAAAGGTGAGAACCTAATTCAGCGTACACTTTTTTAAAAACCATTGCTGTATTGAATTTCCGGGTAGGGTCCTCCAAGCCTGAAAAAGGAGAATTTTTTAGTAGCCCTACTGAAGCAGATTTGCAGTCTCATCCAGTAACTGTAAAAATGGACATGATAACTAATACAAGTGTACCCATTCGGCCCAATTTTTTTGAGTTTTAGCCAAAATTGCAAAATGTCATTAAACTTTGCAGGTGAAGAGTAAAATTGAAGAAGGAAAAACTTGCTTTCCACCATTATAACTTGTGTAAAGAACTTATATTAAGAAATTTCAAATTTTCTAGGATTTATTGTGATCACTCTCATTCTTAGTGGGAGGAAACAGAAGCAGGGTAAGGCTGCGTCCAAAAGACAAAGCCCAAATACCGGTCGCATTCGGAATAAGAATCTGACCAGTATTTTGCAGTCGGTTTTCGCGCTCTTTTGGCCACTTTCAACCATCAGCTTAAATTTAAATAGTGTAAAAAATCCACCTTTTTTCCGAGGGTCGGGGAATTTTGTAAATTTCCAAAAAAAAAAACGGCGGTCTAAAAATTGACCTCAAAATCCGAGCTGTGTAGACTACAGCTATGGGGATCATTTAGAGTGGGTTTTTCACGTTTTTTTTTAAAATCCGAAAACAGGGTCAAAAACTGGCCCTAAACCCTTGCTGTGAAGATTGACCCTAAGGCCTCTTCCCCAAGGCATGGTTTTTCAGCCAGTTCTCGGTTTTAAAAAAAACGGCTGAAAAACCTTTACACGGACCTTAATGGAAAATCCATGCAGCGGTCCCACTGCATGGATTTTCTTCACGGTGGTTTTTCAGATTGCCGGCCACCCGAAAAACATAGAACATGTTCATTCTTCCGTCCGGTTTTTGGACAGAAGATGAATAATCTTTTTGAAGGGGGAGGGTTTTTTTCCCCAAAAACCCGGGGAAAAACCGCCCCCCGGCGGCCTTGAGCATAAACCGACCGGTATATGTCCTGTGCCGTGTAAACGGCCCCTAAAGGAAAGGCAGCCTTTTCATAGCTTGAAGAAGGATGAAACAATATATAACTAAGAAACTAACCCATTTAATCTAAGGACTGTTCAATTCTCTTTGGGAGTCTATGCAGATGGGGGGCCCCTCACATCGGGTCACTTTAAAATAAGATAAGAATAACTTGCTTGGGTGTTCATTTTTCAAGTTGTATTCTGTGCTATCTGTAGCCTCTTCTCTGCAGCTGAGCAGCAGCATTTCATGTTTAGAAGTGGTTCTTGGGCATGTGCAACGGCTTTAAAGGGAGTATTTCGGGCCGTAAATTTGCGCCGTATTTCGAAAAATTTCGGTGGAATTAGTTTAGTATTATTTTTCCCAATTTCTAGAGAACTATGGATTACGTCTCCCTCCCCCGCTGGCAACCCCCCCGGGGGGGAGAAAATTGAAGGGGAATTTTCTAGCGGCGTTAGCGCCGCTTGGCACTGAAAGTCTTGGGCCGGGGAGGTGCCGGCCCCCCGCTCCCCCGCCCCACACCAGCATAAATTCGCCCCCAAATAAAGCCCGTGTGTGGCCTAAATTTCGTTGTGCTTGTCATCTTCCTCCTCTCGAAAAGTCTAAGCAAATTTTTCCCGGACACAAAAAAGGGCCCTTTTTTTTTCAGCATTTTTTGTTTTATTAAAAACTCAGTTTTATGAACGTTTTTTAGAATTTGTTTTTCAGGTCGCTTTTTTCCCACTGCCGTGTAGACAGAGCCTTAAGTGCATCTTGAGTTTCCTACCTTCCCTTTGGATAAAATTGGAAAACAAGGCTAAAGGGGTCCTGGGCTTAAAAAACGAGCTTTTCTTTTGAAAAACCTGAGGTTTCGGGCATCCAAAGCTGATGTAGCGGGAGGAGCCTACAGAAAATGTTATGACATACATTACCAAAGTGCCGGGCTTTTGAAGAGAGATTATTTAGAAAGTATTTTCTCTCCCACTGGACAAATCCTTTAAGATCAACAAAGAGAGAGCTTGTCTCTTTCCCTACTTTTTTAGTCATGACAGCGTGTAAGTGTAACAGGAAAGTTAACCCTAGGGGTGAAAAATAGTTAATGCCCGAACATTTTTTTTTGTTGGCCTCCCTTTTTTTTTAACGCTAATTTTTTTTGGGACAAAATTGTAAGGGGAAAAGTTTAGGTTCACTTAAAATTATTGCAGAATTTTTTTAAAAAAATTTTTTTAAATTTTTTTTTTGTTTTTTTCACCCTTCCATTCCCACGTAAAACTTGCTAGATTAATTCTAAGTTTTTATGGGGAAGTGGTTTCCTAATATGTGTAGGTTTTTTTTGTGTGTGTGTTGCACAATTTTTTTTTATTAAATATGATTTTTTTTTTAAATTTTTTTTATTTTTTTTTTTCGTTTATTTTACTTTTTTTTTTTTTAAACCCCGAAGGGAGAAGTTTTACACTTTTTTTTTTTTTTTTAAACTTGTAATGTTTAGCAATTTTATATGCTAATACATTTTAAAAAGTGTAAATTTGAAAGGCAGGGTCTGGACAGCCACAGTGTGTTGGTCACGGCTTTTAAACAGACGCTTGGGGGGGATCTATCCCCAGGGTGACTGTGCAAAGCCCCTTCCCCGGGCTTGCCCGACAGAGCAGGGAAAACCCCTTTTATTGCGCTGCGGTAACGATCCGCCGCAATCGAAGGGTTTTTAAAGCACCGGGGTTTTTGGGGATTTTTCCTCTGCCCCCGGTGTCAGGAGATGCCGGGATGGGGCTGTGTATACAGCCCCCAAATTCACGCAGTTGCCTGAAAAACCCCTAATTCTGCAACGACCCAAAAGATTTCGCTGCAACAAACGACCCGCACCACCGACCCAAAAACGGTGCGCGTTCATTAAGGTTTTAAACGGGCCCGGTCCGGGGGTTTCTGTACCCTGTCGAAAGGGGGATTTGAAGAGGGTAAAAGCTAGCTTTGCGTAATGGGTTTATATGATTTGAAATGGACACGGGTTCACCAGAAGGCGGGGGGGCCCACATCCGGGGCCGTTGGCCTTGTTTTTTTCCAGCCAGCGATCTCCCTGACTCCGCACGGCTGTTTTACCACAGCCGCGCAGTCAGTACAGGAAGAAGCCAGGAGGGATCGTTTCCCTCCTACCTTCTCCCTTTGTATGTACTGTGCTCGGTGAGCGCTGTACATACGGCGTTGCAGGGGCGTGACGCGCCGCTTTACTCACGCCCCCTGTGACGCTGGGTCTCCTCGGTCTGCAGCCTCTGCCGCCTCTGTCTGCAGCCTCTGCAGCCTCTGCCGCCGAGGAGATCTCTGGGAGCTGCATGACGCCGTAAGCGGCGTGACGTCACCCTGCTTACACCGTACACCTGCTCCAGGACCGGACCGGGCCGCGCTGCACTTCCACCAGGTAAGTAGTTTTTATTTTATTTTATAATCATTAGGGGGGGCTGTGGGACATCTATATGGCTGCTTTGGGGCATTTATATGGCTACGGGGGGGGGGGGGGGGGGCTGTGGGACATTTATATGGCTACTGGGGGGGCTGTGGGGCATTTATATGGCTCTGTGGGCATTTATATGGCTACTGGGGAGGGGGCTGGGGGCATTTATATGGCTACGGGGGGGCTGTGGGGCATCTTTATGGCGCTGTGGGACATCTATATGGCTACTGGGGGGCTGTGGGCATCTTATTATGGGGCTGTGGGGACATCTAATGCTGCTGCGGGGCATCTATATGGCTGCTGGGGGGCATTATAGGCTACTGGGGGGCTGTGGGACATCTATATGGCTACTGGGGGGGGCTGGGGGGCATCTATATAGCTGCTGTGAGGGCTGGGGACATGCTATATGGCTGCTGTGGGGGCATCTATTATGGCTACTGGGGGGCTGTGGGGAATCTAAATGGCTACTGGGGGGGATGTGGGGCATCTATTTAAGGGCTACGTGGGGCTGGCTAGGGGGCATATATGGTTTCTGGGGGGCTGTGGGGCATCTGCCTGGCTACTGGGGGGCTATATGGGGCATGTACCTGGCTACGGGGGACTGTATGGGGCATGTACCTGGCTACAGGGGGCTATGGGGGGCATCTCCATGGCTACAGGGGGGCTATATGGGGCATATTACCTGGATACATGGGGCAATTACCTAGCTGCAGGAGGCATATTACTACCTGGCTACAGGGGGCAAAATACCTATCTACCTACATGGGCAGATATACCTGTCATCTACAGGGGACTTTATACCCACTTATCTACCTCCAAGGGTCATATGTACCTATCTACCTATGGGAGGCAATATATTCTTCCTGGTTCCCCTCAAGGGGCTAATTATAATAGCAATACTGTACAAATGTAACAGTTAAGGAGAAGTTTACACAGTTCTAAAATTATGTCGGCCCTTTAAGTTATGCCGTGAGGCTGATGTGGCCCCCGGTGAAAACGAGTTTGACACCCCTGAAATAGGATTTCTGAATAAAAATCTGACTAAATCCCGACAATATTCCTAACAGAGACAGTGAGCGTCCTGCTTACCCCGCCCACATACAGGATTGACAGTTTCCTCCATACACACACTGATACAGGAAAAGCTGTCAATCATTATACACAAAAACCTTCTGCCTTGAGGTCCTTATAATTAGTGTGAATGGAGCCTGGAAGCCAAAGCCAACCAAAGAGATGAGTCTGGATTTGATCCTTGTATGTACTAAAAACCTCCAATTTTGATACATGCAGAAAATATAGCCGTGGATTTCAGTGCCAGCTGGGTGCTGCTGTGCATAGTTTTGTGTTGGAGAATGACTAGTAAATCTAGTTTTAGAGATGTCATTTTTTATTAAAAGCAAGCTTCAGCTGTAGATAAAAATGTTTTCATTGAATGCAGTGCAAATTGTTTCCGTGGCAAACCTCCAAAATGAGCCACAAGAACAAGACTGAAGCAAAACTGGATCCTAGAAGATGCAATTAACTAGTAGTATTACTTTATTAGGACATAAGAAGTTTTGAAACCTTATTTTTGAGTTCTAACTGGATAACATTTTTTTGAAATCTATGCACTAAAATACATGGGGATATCAAACAGAACATAAAAAATGAGACCTCTGGAATTCTGACTAATGAGGACTACATTAGCCGAGCCGCTTTCAGCTCTTTCAGTTACTGGGCGCTGACTAGACGCTCTATTTATAGGACAACCCTGATGGGAAGTGACTAATGGCTCACACTCAATAGTTTATCCAGCAGTTACCATGGGAAAACAGAGAGCTGCGGATATCTGGGACTCAACGGGACTTCAAAAATCTCTTTTCGCGACTTCTGTATGTAAGCTGAAAGGGCAGAAGACTTGTAATGTAGAAGGGATGCAGACGAGATACAGAAAGCAGGGCGGCAGACGAGACTTTTAAGCACAGAAGGGGATTTAGCAATGCACTGGAGAAAAGTAGGTTTCAAAGCATGCAGGACTGCAAGGTCACGATGTGAAAGGGAAGCGAGTGCAGAATGATATGAAGATGGAAGAGCGACAGAAACCGCTCAGGCAGACGAGTGATTGAAGCAGATCCCTGCAGCGAACACATCCTGAGATGTAAGAGACAAAGCGTCAGATCTGACGATTTCAGGTAGACAGAAAGCTTGGAAAGCTGTAGGTCATCTCCGAAGAAATCCAAACCCCTCCACTGGCAAGAAAGATCTCTACAAATGATTGCTGCCAGTAACCGCGCAGAGAGGAGAAAAGGCTCTAAATGACAAGAAGAAAACTCTGAACAGAAAGTGTACTGCACACATCACCCATTTAAACAGGGCGAAACGGCTCAGGAAAAAGAGGTTCTTCAAAGCTGTATATTCATATCCAACCTGTGGCGGAGTGACCGTGTGCAGTTGCAGGTCTCTGCCACCAGGTGGAATTCAGCAGGATACCTGCTACAAACGTGCCACCGAAAACCTGGGTTCGGTGGGGGAAGGAGACTTGTTGGTGTCAGTAACAATAGGTTATTGACACAGGTAGCTAGAATGGCTGCCTTGCAGGCAGGTATGGGTTTCCTTTCCCGGGACGGTCGTAGCGTTGAGTTGGAGGCCGTATCCACGTTGCAGGCCAGGTTTTGGGTCAGTCCCTGGAGGGCTATAAAAGGCTTCCTACTGCAGGTGATCAGGGGCGTGGTCTGCTAGCTAGCAGTGCAGCAGAGGAGCTGGAGAGAGGCTCTGGCCCCCCGGAGGCTTGAGGGAAGCCGATACCGTACTGGAAAGTACTGTGTGTTTGGGGCTGGATGTTAGGTCCAGACTACTGATAGACAGGGTCTATTTCATGTTTTAGTTAGTGGCCAGACGGCCTACCGTTTTTCTGTGCATGTTTTTCTGTAACCTTCTTGCCCAATAAAACTGGTTGAGGCCAGTGAAACCAAAGCCTGCAGTCGGAGTGCCTTATGTTGGATGAGCCAATAGCGATCTACGAAGACGGCGATCCTATGAGCAACGACCCCCAAAGCTGGTCAAAGATGGCGGCCAAATGTGAGTGACTCCTTACACACCCCAATGTTACATGGCTGAATGTCAGGGGTACAACGCCAAAAGTCGCCTTACTGTCTGTCAAAAATCATTTCATATACGAAAGCCATCTCAGCAAAGGAATGAATGGCCACACCTGCCACACCTCATCCAACAGCTGCCAGGCTTCACGAGGATGGCTTCTTAGTACGACCCTTTAAGACCATCTTCATTCCACCTTCAACCATAAACTGGGTCTTTAAATTAATCATATGGGAAAACCATCTTTAAGTGATCTCCTGGTGTGTCACAGATAAAACTCAGAAGATCAGTTCCATGTTGTCTTTCAGCTTAGACCTCTACCAGTCTTCAAGACAAAGTCCACTTACCTTAAAGAGGTTGTCTCACTACATTGATTCATCTTACTTCAGTCCTGTTGTCCTCGTTTCATTTTTAAATCAGGGGAGGGTTATCTTCTACTAGGGCAGTAAACCACAGGTCGTACTATAGCAACCAGTGCTGGCAGCCACAGGAGAAACAAACAGGTCTTAGCTATAGGACCTAGGGCGAGCAGCCAAAAAGAGAGGATATAAGGGATAGGAAGGGCACTGTTAATTAAATTTGCAAAGTTTACTTGTTTCTGCAAGATCTTTAATATAAAAAGCAATCCTTGTAATGAGACAACCCCTTTTACAGAGATTTTACTATTTTTACTAGACTTTTACTAGAGTTGAAATATTTGAAATTAAAAATTCTAAACTACTAAATGAATCTGTTGCTGTTTTAAAAAAAATAAATAAAACAAAATACTGATACATAATCTTTTCTTCTTAGCCATTTTCAGATTTTCTTTAGTTCTGTTTTCTGTATAGGATTATGAATGCAGCCATCTTGTCTGAGCTGCTAGCATTTAAAGACTTTCTTTACAGATGTTCCATAGGTGGGAACACTCCCATTGACTTCTATAGGAGAGTTTTCTAGGTATGATCTGTGAACTGGGAAGAAGTCAGAGTGTAGGGAGAGGGGGAGCGGTGACTATCTCGTATTTTGAATGGTGGATTCTGGGTTATCTAATACCCATAGGTGTCATCTGTCAGGTAACCTCCTTGGGTGATAAGAAACTGTAAAAGTTCTCCATAGAACAGCAACAGACTATTAGGCCTAGAGGGCAAAGTGAAAACTGCAAGGTTCCAGGATTTTTAAAAACATTGATAGTGATATGGGAAATTAAAAAACACAACCAAAAATAAATTCATTAAATAGGTCATTTTCTGAAGATAAATTTCATTTATATCAACAAAGCTTGCTATCTTACAGCATGAAAGTAAGGGCTTTCATTGTCTTTAATACATGGCTGAGGCTTATTGCACTTTTCACCTAGGTCTTCCGATCTATGACTCTGATATCAGAACCATAGTAAGCACATATAATTGCTCAGATGAGTGAGACTGGGTGTGGGATTTGTTCCTTTCAGGGTCTGTGGACCTCTAGATGGCAACCATAGATATCAATGGAATTAAAGAGGTTGTCTCACTACAAGGATTGATTTTCATGTTAAAGATCTCACAGAAACAAGTCACTTTGCAATATATTTCTATTCACAGTGCCCTACCTATTTTGAGATATCCCCTCTTGTATGGGCTGCATCAGCTCCTCAAGTCACTATAACTACAGACCTGTTTACTCTCTCCTGATAGGCTGCCAGCACTGGTTGCTATAGCTACAGACCTGGCTTCTACTGCAGCCTAGTGAAAGTCGTTAAACACGCTCCTGAATTCAAAATGAAACCAAGAAAACAGGACTGAGGTGAGATGAATCAATGTAGTGAGACAACCCCTTTAATGATTGCTACCATATAATGATATGCAAAAGGGCCAAGGTAACAGAGGTTTGGAAAAATAAAATGAAATACATGATACAAAATGACAATCCAGATACAAAAGCATTGTCTAAGTGTGTATCAAACGGTCAATCCTTCCCCATCACACATAAGGGTAATGCCTAAAAAAAAAGCACAACATTACTTTCTCTCCCAAGTGAAGACCACTGGTTATTTATGTGCTTTGCAGTTTTAACAAATCCTAAGGGCGCATCCCCACTGCACAGGAAACCGGCAGGTACTTGTCCTGTTTGCAGCCATCCCCACGGCCACGGGGGGAGGTGGGCGGGGCGGCTTTTCTCCGCGATGAGCGTAGGAAAGCCCTCCCCCTCCACATTGAGATGCACAGATTCTGTCCGGAAACCGGACGGAAGAATGTGCATGTTCAATGTTCTGCGGCCGGACCGCGGGCGGAAAAACCTCCCGATGGAAAACCCGTGCAGTGGGGACTGCTGCACGGGTTTTCCATAGAGCACAATTGTGCTCATTTTCGGCCGGTTTTTCAGGTGGTCTGAAAAACCGCAAACCGGCTGAAAAACCGGCCGAAAACCCGTGCCGTGGGGACATGCCCTAAAGCAACTGAGACTAGAGGATTTTTCTCACATCAACCTTCCAAGCGTTGAGAACCCAAGACCTCAAGAGTCTAGCTGAGATCCTCAAGTGGTTTAGAACCAAAGTCAACATAGTAGGCTAAGGCTTTTTGAGGAATATCTTCCTATGGTTAGAACACACAATTTCTCAACCAGCAGATCCCCTCTGGAGTAATAGAAACTCAGTGGGAAGCAGGACCAATTTTAATTCTTATCAGCCAGCAATTTCAAAGCTCACAACTCTATGGAATACAGAATAATTGAAAACAGAAACTGTGAAGTCCTATTAGCAAATTATGCCAATTTACTTCCAAGTACTTAACATGATGAAAATCTATTTCATATTATATTGGAAGCAAAATAAACGCAGTATAAGAATACTAAACTTCATTGAGTGTAAAGTTAATGCAATTGCAAAATTTATCAGCCATTTCAGAACTACTCCACAAATAGGAGAGGCCCTAAAACTGAAATACAGAAATCAAACTAAGTCCAAAATGGAAAAAGTTCATAAGACCTCCATTTTTCTCCAGTTTAAGTTTTATATCGGTATTATTATGCTCCGTTTATTCCTATGAGCTGCCACAATGATCTCATAGGCCATAAAATGATACATAAGAAAAAAAAATACTCATGATAAAGATCTGGACTACTTGTTAAAGATTTTAATACTGATCTAATGTTTCACTGTAATTGAAATTATTTCATTTTTAGTTCTTATTTTATTCATCTACATAGTGCCAACAAATTCCGCAGTGCAGCACATAGGTTGTCATCATTTGAACTGGCCCCGGATTCTATTAGGGCTCACAATGCAAGTTTAAAGGGGTTGTCTCATCTCAAAGTTTCATGGGGTGCATGAATGAAATAATGCTGCTTTGCTCTGTCACTTCCTGGTCAAGCTGTATGTAATTAGCATATGAGCTCAGTGTATTCAAACTTCTGCTAATTAGATAAATCTCATGCTGTCAGGACCAGAGAAGCTTCTGAGTTAAAGTAAACAGTAGGAATTAGTGTCTTTTGTCTGAAAGATCAGATATCGAACAAGCTCTCACTGTCCAGAGTTCTGTGCTGCCACTACCTGTGTGATGATGTCACTCCCTGCTATCAGATAGAACAAAGAGCAGGGGAGAAGAAGTACACAGGTCGGTCACTTGGGAAACTAGAAAGCCCTCAGGTGATAAAATCACTTGTAGTTCCTCAAAAAAAAAAAAATAAATGAACAACGCGATATATTTGGAAAACTTCTTCATTTAGTGTTCCCTACATGTTGAAAGCTAATCTATGTAGCGACACAACACCTTTAAGATGAACTCATTAGTGTGTTGCTAGAGAGTGGGAGAAAACAAACATGGGAAGAACATACAAATGGCACGGAGAGGTTAGGGAGGTCTGAACACCGGACCCCCAGTTCTGCAAGACACAGTGCTATCCTCTGAGCCAGTGGTCGACTAACAAAATAAATATTTTCCCCTAAAATAAATAAAATGGCAGTGAAAAGAAGTTGTTGAATCTCAATCCTAATGGTAAAAATGCCACCTATCCATATAATTGTTGGCTTCTTTAAAAACATAGTGACATCCAGTATGACTGACAGCTGCTACAGATCTCTTCCAGATGTGACTACTGATATTCAGGTCTAAGATACACAAGTTGTAAAATAATAAAAATGTAATATTCTGCGATAGTTCAGCAGGAATCGTAAAATCTTATGAATACAACACATCAAATCATCAACCTTGAGACGACTCAAAAGTTGTGTTAAAATTTTCTTTCACAGAGATACATTTTGGGGGTCATGTTTAAACCTGGCACCGCCTTACCAGTTCTACCCCTGTTTTTAAGGGTATGTTCACCCGTACCTGTGCGACACTGTGTTTTGAAGAACGCAATGATCAGTGCGTCGTTCTGAAGTGTAGGGGGGGATGGCCATCAGCTGTCTCCATTCACTTTCATTATCCCTTCCGAATATACGAGCTATGATTACCTGCCGTCTTCCCCGGCACGTATTGAACTGGTATGGATTTGTATGACAGTTTTGTATTCTATATATCTCTGGCGTGTCCCCCCCCGAATCTCTGGCACATTTGAATGTATCGTGTCTGGCACAGATTGTGCCAAGTATTGGCGTACGACAATTCAGATGTCTATGGAACAGGGCTACAAATGTTTGGCCCAAAACACGGCAAAAAAATGGCCCTTTGGTTGCTGGAACTAGGAAAAAAAAAAAAAAGCGCTCACTGAGCAGTTTACTTTTGTGATCAGCCGATAGTGCTGCTTTCTGCGGGACCTCTTTAGGATGACTCGGGACAGTAAGCATACAGCCCTCAGCCTCCTTTCTACACTGCAAAACTGTCCCACACGCCACACGTCTCTCAGGTTGACTGAGCACAGCACACATGCTCAGTTATGCCAGTCAGGCTAACCGGGAAGTAAATCAGAGTCTGTCCTACTGCTGTACTCTGCATTCTAGGCCAAGTTTCTGTACAGGATGGAGCCCGGCGGCCATTTTCCTCTGCTCTAATGATTATCCCCTAGACATAACGAGCAGACATTTCTACTTTAAGGTATTTAGGCATTTTTTCATTATGACATGTAGTTTATTTTTCTTCCTTTCCCCATAGAACACCTATATTTACATTTACTTTAATTTTTGTTACAAAGATTAGTAAAGTACCAAGTGATAATATACCATAATGCCACAGCACTGTAAAAGGATGCCATCTGCTGTGCCTATCTCGTGGTCATCAAGTCTTCTCATCACTGTGTACCTCTCATTAGTATATCTGCTCAGAACTGCCACATCTTGTCTGACCAACAAGGCTCCTGGGTTCCTGTTTATTCATAAAGGTGTTTATTGCCTGACGCTTTGGTTTTAACTTGAACGTTTACCTGCATCCATCTCATACCATGTACCATGTTGCATGAGCTCTGCCAGGGCTGATTTGCAGGAGCATGCTTCTGCTATCAGAGAATATCTTAAATGTCCCACAAATACCATTCTGCCCCCTAGTCTTCAGACCAGGTGTGAAGAGACTCAGCTCAACAATCTAGAGTCGAATTACTGACATTCTGTCTAGCATCTAGTTGTGTCTAAAACTCATTTGGAAGAGGACCACTTTCAGGAACATGCCCTACAGATACCCTGTTTGACGACCATACCCTTGGAAGAGGTGTTGTCTATGAGATACATAGCAGCTGACCAGAAGCAAACCTTTATGATATGGAGAAGGCGGTCACAAATGTAAGCACAAAAGTTGTCATATACAACGTTAATAAAAGTGCATGTTAAGAACTTTGCAGGAAGAGAAGAAAAAAGCAAATGTAAACCAGTCACCATCATGAGGAAGATCGAGGCGAACGCAAAATTAAAAAGCAAGCTTACCAAACTAAAATAAATGCAGTTCCACAGCACAGAAGCAGATGGTTAAAGCTGGCAAAAGAAGAAAAAAACTCCCATTCATTCAGAACCAACAGATGCGATGAGTTTAAAATATTGCTGCTTTAGGATACACAAAGACTGTCAGCCCAGATTGTGGGTTTGGGCCAGTCTATCAGTTATTAATGATCTTGAAGAACAGAAGTCCTAGAACACTCTTGTGAAAAGAAAAATGGTACGACAGACACAGTGCTATGTGGGCTGCCAGTCTCCTTAGAGAAGGAATAGGAAAACAAGGCATGTCTTACTAGGAAGAGGCTGCACAAACTTTGTTTTCTTCCTTAGGCAAATGAAGCAAGGAACAGCTTCTTCTTCAGGCCCGGGGAGAGCGGTCTAATAGCGGCCATCTTGTCTCGATTTAGAAGCTTCCAGCGTAAGAATGCATGAAAGGGAATGTTCAATTGAATCTCTATACACTGCTTTATAATTACCCTCAAATCTTTAATCTTGTTTGGGGTCTTTGCAATCTCCAATTAGAGCAATTCCTTTAAAAGCTAATGCACATCTGAGTATCAGGACACTCAATGAATGAAGATACAATTAAAGCTTTCATGTATTATACTTACCCGCATGGCTATGTCCAATATTATTTGGAGTGATGGAAGAGAATTTTAAAGCATTTTACTTCTGGCTGGCTCCTGACCGTGCATTTTGTTATAGTAAATTAGTGTACATAAATGTTAACGTCTCGGAGTCCAGGAGACTAGTTTATGTGGATGCTTTGTTTTACTAGGTGCCGCATAGCTCAATCTCACCGCGTGCATTAGACGACAAGCGGGCCAGCGCGTGCGCATTGAATGACAAGCGGGCCAGCGCGCGCGCATTGAATGACAAGCGGGCCAGCTCCGACTCAGACTCCTCAATTTCCCCGACACGGACTCCCGACTCCCACTCCCTCATACATGGCACATGTTTAAGTGATAACTTTACTGTAGTAAGATGGTAACATCCGGCTGTCTATCACCTTATGGTACAATAATCAAGCTATTTAGGTAGAACAGACACTGACAAGCAAAAGGGTAACAATGTTTTGAACTTGTGACTTTCAGTCTCCACATCTCACCATCCACTACAGCTTTGTACATGAGGCTACCATAATTTTATAGACAATCATCTTACCCATCTTATTCATACATTATTGAGTGTTTAGCATCTGCTTAGTTCTGCAGATTCTTGATTTGTAACTGCATTGTTACTGTTGTGCTCCTAAAAGCCAAAATTTGACTTTCAACACTGCCTGAATCCTTCTGGGCTCTGGATCAGATTCTAGCATGTCTTGACCAAAATCTGATCCCAGGTCTCTTCTACACATTCCCAATGTTGGTGCAGACTGGACTTTGGTATGATTACAGCTTTTTCTTCAACTCTACTCGCGAGTGTTGGATTGGGTTGAGGTCTGGGGACTGTGGAGGCCAATACAGCAACTCTACTTCATAGTCATTGAACCATTCCTTCTCCAACCTTGGTATCCTCTTCAGGTCATTGTCCTGCTGGACACTGTTGCTCTTTTCATACCCTTAGTACTCGAGTGTATGAAGTAACTCATCTTGTAGGATACTCCCATATAGCTCAGCATTGAGGTCAACATCGATCGTGGTCATGTATCCAATATCTTTGGCTGTGAACCATCCCCATATCCCCAGGCTTCTTCTCCCCGAACCTGACAGTTCTTCCAGCTTCTAGATCCATTAGCCCCTGTTCCCTTGATTCTTCCCAATCCAAATTTGCCCCCCCCCCCCCCCCCACATCAGAGCCTGGTCTATTGACTTTCATCTCTTTGCTCCAAATCCCCCGTTTCCAATCTTCCATTTTTTGTACTTTGCAAACTCTTTGCCGATGCTTCTTATAACGGAATTGAAGTCAAGGCTTCTTTCCCTTTTTTGGGGCCATCACTCCAGACCTGTTAAATGCACGGCGCCCGGTGCTTGCATGGACATCTGTGACCTCACTCTTAAGAAACCTATGAGCCACCTTTACTGCTGTGTCTGTGGCATCAAAACTGATCGACCTTGTGATAAGCGACTTGTTGGCTCTGATATTTCCCCCGGACGTCACCTCTTGGCTTCAGTATGAACGGACTTCATTCCATATTCTTCCCGCTGTCAGGGCCTCACATGATGCAGTTCGGCCATTTTCTTGGCCCAGAGACACTATCGATGAGCTGGATGATGCTGCTTCTCTTTTCTTGGGAAATCTTCTTCATGGCTGCTTGAACCAGTGACCTTTCTCTTTGGCAAGCCTAGTAACAGACTGAGCTATTAGGGAATGGGAGAACAGGTTATAATTTGTAGTAACAAGAAGAAAAAGATTGTCCCACCACCAGGAGCAAAACAGTAACAATGCAGTTACATGATAAGAACCTACAGAACTAAGTAGATGCCAAATAGTTTAAGGTAAAAGTTATGCATGAGATTGACAAGATGATTGTCTATAAAATGATGGGAGTTTCACATGGATGGTGAGATATGGAGGCTGAAAGTCAAAAGTTCAAAACATTGTTACCCTTTTTCTTGTCAATGTAAAATATTTTTATAGGATACGACTTTAGAACACAAAAAAAACTTTAATAAATAGTAAATATGAAGTGAAAAATGTTGTTGAAATCTGGTCAGTCTGTTTGCTCTGGGAGTAGAATCTTTTCCCCTGCGATAACGCTTTGCCTGCTCCATGGCATCAATTACACTCATCTGATGAGGCTGAAGATATGGGAGCAGTGGCACTCGCAGGACCCAATTCCTCTTGCTCTTGGCACAGCACTGAACTAACTGTACTAATTATATATCTTGGGAGTCTAAGTCGGTCCATTTTTAATTACTCCAACTCAGACTCCTGCAAAATGGGCACCGATTCAGACTCCACAGCCCTGACGCGCCTTAGAAGAAGAGTGGGCCAGTGTGCGCATTAGATGACAAGCATTACCTAGACTAAAATCTCACCTATTTTACAAGCATTGAAGGACACTTGAACAGATGAAAGTGGCTTCCACCTCCTGCACCTTATGTTAAGTGAATAACATAAAATAATAGGCATAACGGTCTCAAATAGGGTGAGCACTCCATATACCTGCCCTTTATGTTTTTGGTAGCACCAATACATTTCCTCCCCTGGTGTCTGCAGATTCA
Organism: Phyllomedusa bahiana; assembly: GCA_025379985.1. NCBI lineage: Eukaryota > Metazoa > Chordata > Amphibia > Anura > Hylidae > Phyllomedusa > Phyllomedusa bahiana. The sequence goes on from JAODAL010010289.1 coordinate 71,866, forward strand.
TCAAGAGAGCACCTAAGAAAGGGTCTGAAGTACTGCAATGGAAGATTACTCATCCACCTCCAATACCCCAAGCAGTCTGAATTGGGCAACATTTCCGGATAGCACCCATGCCATACAAAATGTCTAGGAGATATTGGGCAGGCATCCAGATAAGTCGCCCTTTTCATGGTGGTTACCCCTATTTTAGAAGTTTTTCAGAACCTACTCTAGACATTTTGAAATAGGGTGCAATAGGTGTTGCAATCTTCTGTTCAAGTTTCACTTGATGCTTTGGAAAGTAAAGAACTGTAGCCACAGAAATGAGGTGAGGTCAGGCTGGTCAGTAATTACTTCTGGTCACATGCTCAGAATACAACATGTAGGAGGATACAACATGCAGCATTTGCCGATTTACATTTTCTGTCTTGTATGGGGTTGCTAGTTTTTACATGTTGCTTGATCTTTTTACACTGCGTCTGACATTGTCCACTAAAACATAAACGGGATCTCCGAGGTAAAAGCCAAAGTATAACTTGACAAAACCATCTTTAAACCCATCATATGTTTTTTTTACCGGTGGATCCTATGCCAGTGTGCATGTGTGTATTTTTTTTCCCTTTTCTAAATTTTTTATTGCAGCAAGCACTGTGGAATTTTATAGCTCTCCCCCGTTTTTCCCACAAGAAAACCCGGGTCAATGCACCCTACCGAATCAGAATTACATCCTTGCCCCCTGTGGGTAATGGGGGGAAAAAGGGTACTTTCCTGTATCTGTCTCGAGCTTTCCTAGAAGATACAATACATGGCTTTGCTAAACACAGCGGGGAAGAGACTAAAAGATAAAGGGAATCCATGCCAATATTTTCTTTTACTAGCTAGAACCAGATAATGACACATTGTTTTCTTCTTACCTGGTTTTATGCTCTGATTGTAGAATTTTTGTTTCTCCTTTCTGTATATAACTAAGGGGGAAGCAACCTTACATAGTTACACAGTTAGTACGGTTGAAAAAAGACATCAAGTTCAACCAAGGTTGGGTAAAATGTGGGTGAAGGGAGGGAGACAAGGACTCAATCCCATCCCCCCCCACTTGTTAATCCCCGGGAAACCCAAAAGGGCAAGAACCAACCTGCTCCTTTTAAAGACCCTATATCTGACCCCAGCCCCTCCACCAGCCAGGATCCAGAATTTTACATGGCTACAGACGCATTAATTTTCTTTATTTCGGGTTAGGTTCTAAGCCTTTCTAGAAACTCCAAAATTTCCTCGGGGACCGTTTCCCTCGGGTGGCTTTTCCCACAGATTCACAGTTCTTATGGGGGAAGAACGCCATTATTGAATCCTTGTCTGAGCTGCTTTTCTACAACTCTATGAACCACAGGAATTGGTGAACTGGAGACTTATATGGGAGAATGCTGTGAGCATGCTCTGTGACCTGTGCAGAGCCTAAGGGGGGAGGAGCTTCAAAAATTAAAGGGGGAAAGGTTTTGTTCTCTATGTATGGGTGTCACCTTTCATCACAATCAAGTCCATAAGGGTAATAAGGAAACTCCTGAGATGTGATCTCTAAAGAACTGGAATGCAGCTTTTAAATTTGGGTTTCCCCCCAGTTCACATTGGTGTCTGATGTTCCATTTGGGGCCCTTGTCCCCAGATTCCCCTTTTAAAAGCCGAAAAAACAGCACGCATGAGCGTTTTTTTTTCTTTTCGATGACGGACACCCCTGAAAAAAAACCTTGTAGCCCAGACACATAAAGGTATATAAAAAAAAAATTCTGCCCCCAAACACGAGTTTGGGACCCCTGCTCAGCCCTCCTCCCCTACCTCCCTTCCTCTTTCACAGAGTAGAGAGCTGCATACAATGAACGACCCTTGCTTTGGCGGGGCTAATCATGTACCACGGCTGGTGTAAAATATAACATTTCCATAAAAATTTCCGAACAACCCAGAACGGGAAGACAAATGATCAGCTAATGATTGGGCCCGCTTCCATACACAGGAGCGGCTGCCATCATGAGAATGCGTATGGAATAACTGCACTGCATTCTGGTTATGACAAATTTGCCAAGAAATAAAAAACAAGGGTTTGTATTTTTTTTTATTTCTAATTAAAAACAACCCCAATCCAAACTTTTTCTTTTTCCCGCATTTTATCTTCTTCTTGTAGATTTCTCAATTCAGTTGTCTATATAGGATTGTGGAGACAGCTTTCTTACCTGCACTGTTTTTAGCAGCATTTAGAGAGATGCTTTACATGAGCTTCATGCACATAGGAGCCTCTGAACAGGACGTACAATTGACTCATGGAAAGTTTTTAGGGAGCTCTTTCCCGGGAAGAAGCATTGTGCAGAGAGGGGAACTGTAACAAACTCCTATTGTAAATGGTGACTCAGTGTTTTCTAACACATTGGGTCCCCCTTTAGGTAACCCTGTTGTACCTTAATAGGGAAAAGAGCTGGGAACTCCACAGCGCACTCTATTGATGTAGTTAAACCTCAATTCAATTGTACTCACAGGGCTTTGCACATAAAAAGGATTTGATCCCAAACCAGTTAAGTTCAGACAACAGCTGTTTTCGGGTTTTTGCCCCTCATCATGCAGCGTAGAACTTACTATTTTGGCTGGTGAGAGCGAAAGGGCTTTGAAAGGGAAAGACTCTCCTTAGTACTATAATAAGCAGAAAGCTGAAATCTTTCTCTACAGAACAGGAATACCAACTGTTATTAGGCCCCAGTGCCCAAATAAAAAAGCAGGGCTAAGAATTTAACAAAATTGAAAATAGGGCAAATAAAAAAAAACAAAAATTCTTAAAAAAGGAGTTTAACATAAAAACATGAGTTAAACGATAAGTCATTTTTGATTACGCATTCCCTTTAAATTTCATTAAATACAAAATTTTTACTCAGAAGGGGATTTCAGTAACTAACCTAACTACTTAAAATTAGGGGAAATATAACTTGCTATGGTTTTTGGGTTAAACTAAATACACCATACAGTTTAGGATCATCAGTTTTTCGGATCTTCAAAAAAACTTTACAAGTCTACTGGAAGACAAAAAATAAGGTCCAACCAAGCCAACCCATGTCCTGTCCATGACTGCCATACCACACATTTATCATGTCTTCTTCATGGACTAAACATGCCCGACATCTGAATTCTCCTTTATCTCTGTGAGACATCTGCTGCAATAAACTCTTCCGACCTAACCACTACCTGACTCTACAGAGTAAAGAGGAAAAACTAATTTAAACGACAGAGATTTTATTTAAATTTCTCATATAAATTTGTCGAAGCTGCCTCCAGAATATACTGTCTTTATGTGAAAATTTACTGTATCAATATTGCATAAAACTAAAGCGGCATAAATAAAGCAGATTACCAGGTGTTTTGTGGAAGTGAAAATGGGCCCATATTTTATTATATTTCATACACTTCATCTCTGTGAAAGGAAATAACCTTCAAGTATAAAACTGGAAAAGCAAAAGCTGTATTTAGGCATTTTGATGTGAAGGAAAAATGAAGCTTAGTACAAAAAAAAAAATAAAACTACGCAAACAAAGAATATTAATTTGTACAGATCTAGATTCATTGCCAGAATTACCACACGAAAGTTTAATGGTAGCTGTCAATTATATCCAAGCCCTCTACTTTGCCACTACTGCAAAGCTTGGCTCTTTTATATTGCAGTAATTCATTTATGTGAATGGTAGACCTTGACAAACTATCAAAATTGTACATTACAACAGAAGTGCTGAACAGCATTAGCCTGATTTCCAATGCAGCGTTAGAGCGAGAATTAACAGCAAAACATGAAAACGACTAAATAAGGGTCATATAATGTAACAGATAAATAGTCTATGGCCGCAGTAGAGCACTGATTTATGTTAGGTTTGAACAAGGTGGACGGACTCTCCATGGCACCAGATTCACAGAAAGAAAAGGGCACTAGATGTCCTGGACAAATATAGGAGGGTCCCAGACACATTGCCTGGTAGAGTCCATCAGAGGCACAGGGTAAATAGAAAAAAGTCCAGGGCACAATGTTTGCTAGGGTCTATCAAGGACATAGGACAAGAGGAATGGGGTGAAAAGAAGTAGACCAGGGACAAATAGAGGACATAGAAGAAACTCCAGCACACACCAGAGCAATGTTACTAAAACCGTGTAGCATTTGGCACATCTTTAGACACTCCATCAGAGACATGGAGCAAAGAGAAGTAGGTCCAGTGTGCAATGTCTGCTAGGGTCTATCAGGGACATGGAGCAAAGAGAAGTAGGTCCATTGCGCAATGTCTGCTAGGGTCTATCAGGGACATGGAGCAAAGAGAAGTAGGTCCAGTGAGCAATGTCTGAGAGGGTATATAAGGGACATGGAGCAAAGAGAAGTAGGTCCAGTGCGCACTGTCTGCTAGGGTCTATCAGGGACATGGAGCACAGAGAAGTAGTTCCAGTGCGCACTGTCTGCTAGGGTCTATCAGGGACATGGAGCAAAGAGAAGTAGGTCCAGTGCGCAATGTCTGCTAGGGTCTATCAGGGACATGGAGCAAAGAGAAGTAGGTCCAGTGTGCAGTGTCTGCTAGGGTCTATCAGGGACATGGAGCAAAGAGAAGTAGGTCCAGTGCGCAATGTCTGCTAGGGTCTATCATGGACACAGGACAAACAGAAATAGGTCTAGGGCAAATTGTCTACTAAGGTCCATCAGGGACATGGAGCAAACAGAAGTAGGTCCAGGACACAATGTCTACTAGGGTCCATCAGCAGCGTGGGGTGAACAGAAGTAGGCCCAGGACAAATAGAGGATATAGAAGCTCCAAGACACAGCAGAGCAATGTTACTAAAACCGTGTAGCACTCAGCACATCTTTAGACCCTGCTGCCCTGTTTTCTAACATCATACCATCCATTGGTTGACTTACTTTCCGACAAAATTTTGGCTCTATTTTTTGGAGTATCTGGTTATGTCTCTAGCCATGCTCCTATAAATAAGCTACATCCCTTCACCATTATACCATGTGTCCATGCTGAGAGAGAGGGAAAAAAACTGTCTAAAACACAGTTAATGTGGTTCGAGGCAAATGCACCAATTTTTTTGAGCAACTGCAATCTGCCTCAATGTCTACTAGGGTCCTTCAAAGGCCTGTGTGCATAGAAAAAGCTGCCTTCTAGGATGTGTGTGTGTATGTTTGATACTAGTCAGAAGACAAATGCATTTATTTAAAAAAGAAAAAAAAAGTCCAGGAAATATATTCTAGTTTCTGGGACGGAACATTTCACACATGGGATTTATGGGGCATGCTACTTATCTATACTGGTTGCAGAAATAACGTGCTAGTTACTGTTAAATTTATTAGCTCCCATTTGGCCACATACTAACTAACCAGTAAGGTTTAGGATAATAAACAGACAACTCATTCGACAGACAGTAGTGTTAAAAGCCTTGAGATGAAAAATAACTTGTCTTACTAATGGACGTTTGTATCCGATAAATCAATGCTTTTATCTCCAGAGCATGTTCTTGAATTGCCTTTTGTATGCTTTGCAGGACAATAGAAACGGTACAAAGCTGAAGGTGGGTGAAGGGGACTAGGAGTTTTCAGACTATTATAAGATAGATTCACCAGTTTTACTAGAAAGTAGCAAACCTAAATGTGGTCTCAAATTTTTATTTACAAAGAGTGACAACCTTATTAGGTCAGGACCAAAGTGCAAGTTCTGCTATACAGTGTAACACCTTCATCCCAGTCACAAGGCACACAGTCAGTCCATGATTTGCTTTATATGGTTTAATCTATTCTAAAAGTATCAATGGGTCAAGTTTTTATTTGCCACATAAAGCAATCATTGCCACGAAGGCTTAAAGGGGTTTTGCCACGAAGTAAAATTGACGTGGGAAGTTTGTAAATTAAATAAACATTTTCACCATTCATCATTATTAAAAATTCTGCTCCGTTTTTGTTTTAGCTGCTCCTTTAGTGATCCATTGTTTACAGCTCGTTTCCAGAGAATACGACCAGGTCTGTGAGCTTCTCAGTCCTGGTCGCACATGCTCAGACATCCCCTCTCCTCTCGGGCAGCTACTGAGTGTTCAAACCCCAGGTGCGGTCACTCTACTCCCGTCCTCTGTGCTCCTTAGTAATGAGTCAAACAGTGCAACTAAATTAAAAAAAGAAACCTCAATGAGGTAGGTGCATTGATAAAGAGAAATAAAATCCACAGGTTTGGTTCCTGCAGGGATTTGAACCGAGGACCCCTGTGCCTGGAGGCAAAAGTTTTACCTCTGAGCTACAATGTAACTACTTACAGTTCTACACATAAGTAGACCTTTCTTTGACTAAAGAGAGGAAAGGCCTGGTGATGTCATCCTGCTGGGTCACATGACATGCAATTCAAACAAATCCCACACGCCTCCTTCTGAGCACACAGAGCTGAAGAACTGGTTGCAGGGGGTATGAAATGAGATCGTGGCAACACCCCTTTAAGAAACAAGTTTTATAAGTTTAGCAGATAGGTACCATATGCTTATTATTCCTCACTGGTGGTACCCCTCAATAACAGATGCCCTTAGGGGAACTGTGGCACGACAGGATGTAGGTCACATATTTGGTAGAGCTATAACGCTGTAAGAGGTGTCTTGGAATCTACCCTTTGACTAACTCAAAGTTCTGTGCATTGCAGATGGCGATTTCCATACAGCCGTAACACCTTTTCTGGTTAACATGGCCCGATTTGTATACAAAAACGATCCCTTACACGCAATCTCTTGCAAGCTACAAAAGCCATTAGTACTCCAATTCTGATGGAATAGTATAGAAAAGTGTCCTGTCCATACAGTCTACTCACAAATACCACACCCTACATGAACACATTGATAAAGATTAATCCATGAAATACCTTACCTTGTTGATGCCCCTATGTTTTACTGGGCCTTGTAACTGCACCCCTACCTACATCTACACACATCCGTCCCTCACCATTTCTTTCTATCCCCCCCCCCCCACCCATTAGTAATGAATCACACCGTTGTGCAATAACCAATGGTTTGACCAAATTTACAAGCTGGCCCATGGTGTTAACCTAGTATCTTCAGATACCTCTCTACATGCTTCATTACTACACAATGTATACAAACAGACCTCGATCTTCCATGTTGCGCAGACTGGGATACTAAATTTAGATGTGTCTAATTCTTATGCTTTCCATCTACAGAGATCTCAATGTTGTGTCTTACTTTTCCTGCTGCCTCGAAAACACATTTGCAATTTGTGTCTTTAAAACGTCTACGATGACTCACATAAGGGTACGTCCAGACAAGCAGTAAAATGTACTCGTCGTTCCTGGGATTGTGTCTGCAGGGACAGCGTGGATGGAGGCCGTCCGTACAATTTTTATGATGACAGGAACTATTTGACTGTTATTCATATTGCATTGCTAAGTGATTGTAAGTGATTTAGGAGGAGGGCCGAGTTGTTTTTGGGGATAAAAGTTAAAATTTGATCTTACTACTTTATATCTGACCAAAAAAAATAATAATAATTTACTCGTCGGATTCTATCGTTGAAAACCACTTCAAAACTACGCAGATTTTAATATTTTTAGTATTTCATGTGGATTTTAGGTCGCATTTTTCCGTTGGATACCACATCAGACAACGAGTCCCATTCATCAGTGTTGGGGTTTTGGATGCGGATCCCACATACAAATGCTCTGGACGCATTTTTTTACCTGGAATCTTAAATAAAAATTAAAATTTGCCAAGTTTTTTTCTTTTTTTTAACTGACCACGAAAATACGCGTTGTAAGAACTAAAAGGCGTATGTTATATTGAGGTCAATTGGTAAGGTTTTAGATGAGTATTTCAAGTCAGGATTTGTGCGGATTTTGACTTTAAATACTGTGGCAGAGCGACATTATGCAGTCGCAGGGTTCTGCCACTAGGTGGCGTACAGCAGAAGACCTGCTGCAAACGTGCCACTGAAGTCCTGGCTTCGGTAGGGGAAGGCAACCATTTAGTGTCAGTAACCCTAGGTTGCTGACACAGGTAGTTAGTAGAGCTGCTATGCGGCTAGTAATGGGTTGCCTTTCCTGGGACGCCCATAGCGTTGGGCGGGAGGCCGTCCCCACGTTCAAGGCCAGGTTTTGGGCCAGTCCCTGGATGGCTATAAAAGCCCTTAGCCTGCAGGGGTTAAGGGGGCGTGGTCTGCTACCTGGAGTATTGAGTAGCAAAGGAGCTGGAGAGAGGCTCTGGCCTCCAAGAGGCTTGAGGCAAGCAGGTGGCTGCCGTCAGGAAGCCGAATCCAGCAGAGGCTGGTAAGACGTGGATGTGGCGCTGGCAGTAGGCCAAGTCCACACGTAGTGAGGGACTTATATCTTGTATAGTTAGTGGCCAGACGGCCAAGGATTTATTTTTATGAGTTGTGGTTTTCTGTAATGGTGTGTCTCAATAAAGCTGGCTGAGGCCAGTTTGAAACAGTCCTCGGTGTTGGAAGATTTTGTGCCAAGATCATTCTACCAAGGACAGCCATCCCAAAAAGTCAAGCAAGAAACCCCCGGGACGGGCCAAGATGGCGTCTCAGAGCTAAGCGGCAGCTTACAATACTCAACGCGTCAGTCAAAGTCTATGTTGGAGACTTGGATAGAATGAAAAGGTTACACCTTTTAACTCTGTTCATAGAGGCTTTAAGCAACAGAACTAACTCAGAATAGAATAAGCTAAGTAAAACAAATGGGCAATGTTACAGACATAAGAATATAAATGCATACAGATGCCTCAGTTATATTCTTGAAAAGTCAAGGCAAGCATCCCCCTCACTCTGACCTTACGGATATTGAAAATCAAGTTATATTTGAATTACTAACATGATTTAATGGCTATAATGCTTTTAATTTTCCTATCTACCCTGCAAAGTAGATCTACAGAGCTTGCGCTGAGCTGAAACCAAGAAAGCTAAAACAAAACCTGAATTTCTCCTTTTTCCCCGTTTAATAATTTGCAGAGATTAACTTACATAGGTCTGTATTGTTTTAATTTAGTTCACCGCTGTGAGTGATTTTCTGCAATTTGATTTCTGAAAATCAAATTTTTGTATCAGTCTGGGCAGAAATGAAATAAGCAGGGCAGACTGGTATATAAAATAATTTCATTGCATATGGCTGAATTACGATCTCATCTCTGGTGGAGGAGGAGCAGTCAAACACATTGTTAATCAAAAAATATTATATTTACAGCCTAGGATCATGCCATGATATCTTTACACACTGTACGAGGAGACGGCAAATTTAGAAAGCCGTCATCTGGGGATGTTTACTGAAGCCAGGAAATATAAAATTACTGAGATTTAAATAAAAAAATAAAATGTAACTATAAAAAAAGTGCATAATCGTATATGCAATATGTATGCATCTGCCGTTTGAAATTAATCAACTCACTCTCTTTTTTCATTGATAAGGGTGACTGCAGACAAGTTTTCAGTGCACTTTAAAACTAAAAATAGTCTCCAAAAAAATGGGAATCTCGCAAGAGAACAGAGAGTGACATTTGATCACTATATTTACTATTTTGCCATAGCCAAACTTCAACTCTATCAGTTCTCTATCTATAAAACACTAAAACGTAACTTTTATTATGTATAACTCTTAACCTCTATACACACTATTTAAAAACCTGATTTCTAACCTCACCATTTAACCCTTTCTACTTCTGAAGAAAGGAATGGCTCCTTTTCTATTATCAAATTTGGTGGAACACCACCCACTAACAGGAAAGCCCCATATATACAGGAATTTACTAACTCCAGTAAGGCCTCGTTCACACGGCTTATTCTGGGACTGATTTCAGCCCCTGATGAAGCCAGCTTAGCTGGTGAAATATGTTGGGGAGGTGAGGCATGACGTTTTAAATTGTGATTGCTCACCTCTGTTTACAAGTGTCACCCGCTGCAGAGGGTGTCACAAGGGGGCCTTATTTGTTTTGTGTCCATTAGATTAGGGACCACTGCCCAAGTAGGAGGCTTCGGATCCCTTACTGGAGTCTTTTATAGATAGAGAACTGATAGAGTTTAAGTTTGCCTATGGCAAAATAGTAAATATAGTGTTAACACTAAAAAGGCACAGCCGGGCACAGCCAGCTTCAAGAAAAGGGCCCAATACAAGGGTATTGAAAAACACCTGAAGAAATATTAATCTGAAATCTAGACAACTGCATCTTTCCATGATAACAATAAGGGTGTGTTCACACGGCGTGTTAGATTCGATTTTGGATCTGTTTTTAGATGCGTGTTTGGATCAGTGTTTCGGACCCTAAATGGACCCAAACACGCATCTAACAATGTGCAGTGTGACTTACATTGCTTTCAATGTAAAACACGCGTTGGCATACAGACGAGATATTACTGATGTGTGTTAACTTGCGTCTTTCGGATCCGTTCAAAGAAGTGTCATGTCAATTCTTGGTCCGAAAGACACAGCAGGAGCCCTATGTAAAACTATAGGGTGCAATCCTGCTGCAGCCAAAACGCAACCGAACGCGCACCTGCCTGTTGGATGCGATTTACGCAGCGCTTTTGAATGCGTTGTTTGGATCCAACACGCCGTGTGAACATACCCTAACTGACCCAGGATATCAGATACCAGCAAAATATTCCTAAAAGTATTTAACTAGTAAAAATATCCACAAAATTAAAAGTTGGTTATTTTGTTATATGTCTGCCCCCCTTGATCTCATGGTAACATCCTGGGATGTGACATTCTGCATTATATGATCTAGAATTACAGAGTAATAGCTCTAATATTGGGCTCTTACATTATAACCAAATAGAAATATCAATGTTTTACCTGCTCCTGCCTCTCTAGCCACTTGTCCACCAGGGGGTGACTGGCACTCAAGGAAGAGCGGGCTTTATCTCTTTCAAACTGTTTAGACCAGTTACTGGTATCCCTGGGGAGACTCCTGTAGTTCTCATCTTTCTGTTTTGAAAGAAAGAAAAATACATTATTGAAGGGGAACTTATATAGACACTAGATACACACTGGGTGTTATGTATGAAAACCGTCTAGCCGTAAGACTGTCTTTGTTGCCCATAGCAACCAATCAGAGCTCATAAAAACCAATCAGAGCTCAGCTTTCATTTCATACACAGCTTCGGAAAAATAAAAGCTGAGCTGTGATTGGTTGCTATGGACAACAAAGAGTCTTAATGCTAGACAGTTTTCATACATAAAGGCCCAGTATGTATTATACTATAACATGGGCACTTTTCTTTTTGAGATATTTCCACTCCCCTTAATTATAGGCAACACATACCAATAGCCAACACAAAAGAAAAAAAATAAGGAAACCCTGAAAGCTTTAACAAGTAATCAGTACTACAACAGATGGCCTCCACTAAAAGCTGTCTTAGTACACAATTTATCACATAATTTCTAGCATCAGTCTGAATGAATATAAATAGGTTATCCCATAAGGAAAATATTTATTAAAATAAAGCACCAAATTCTAATCAAGTTTTGTATTTAAAAAAAATTAAAAATAACAGTGAGGAGATAGGACATTAAGTTACATCATATAGTACCACCTAGAGTCTTAAAGGGGTTTGCTCGCTACAAAGATCATATCTGTAATGATGGGGACAGTAAAAATAAGCACTTTTGCAATTGGTTTGCATTACCTAAATCATTTAGTATAGCAGCTATGACCTAATCTGTGTGTTTACCTAAAACTGCAGCCTGAGGACGGGCCACGCCCCCTTTACTATGATTGGCTGCCGGACATTTAGTTCAGCACTGTTGGGACACACCCCTTGTGCTGTGATTGGCTGCCTGCATTCTCTGACCTTACACCCCTTTGAGCTGTGTGAAACTGAAACAATCAGCTGCAATGGCCACATACCTCTGCTTACACCACTGTCCAGAGCTGTTCCCTTCCAAACAGTGATATAAGTAGAGGCACATGATTGCTGCAGCAGTGACGCCCTCGTTAAAAAGTAGAAGAAAATAAAAAGAAGACCAGAGAGACTCGTCGTTAAAACGGAGGAGCGGGGAAAGCGGAGTGGAGGTTTGTTTTTGTATTAGGCCACCAGGATCTTACTTTTAGTTAGGCGAACCGGACAACCTGTTTAAAGTAATTGATGCACTCCAGGTTCAGAAGACATTCATCAATCAGCTGTTGTGGCCTCAGAAACGTAGCATTACCTATCAGCCATTCAAGTTAAAAACCATCCATACATAATACATAAACGGGCTGGGACAGATGAGGCAGGTGCCACTCTTGGTCCTCTTTTTTGTCTAACCAAATGGAGTTCTCTGTATAGGGCCCTACTACAAAGTCATGTAGAAATGCTATGTCTTAAGGAGACATCTTTACGTCTACAAATCAATACTAAACGTGATGGATTGGGGGGAATTAATCTGAAATATTGAGATGAAGGCAATGAGAAGAAACGGTACTGAAGCTAGTACTTTGCTATAGATATAAGGCTCTCCTGTTAGTAGGTGGGGTTCCACCAGACTTGATAATATAAAGGGAGTTATTCCTTCTTTCAGAAGCAAAAAGGGTTAAATGATGAGGATAGAGATCAGGTTTTTAAATAGTGTGTATAGAGGTTAAGAGTTAGATATAATAAAAGTACGTTTTAGTCTTTAATAATACTAAACGTGATAGATTTGGGAATTAATTGAATATTGGATAACATAGAAAATACTGCTAACTGATTAAAAGACACATACCTCTTCATAAATGTGCTGCACTTGAAAAAGTCTGCCTGTTTAAAAATCTTCTTTCTGCTGGCTATGAACAGCTGTAAATTTGTCACTAACTTCTGGCAATGTCAAGAACGTGCCCAAAAGTCACAAAAAACCAAACTTCAAAAGGTGCTAAATTTATGACAAAGCTTAAAGGGAACCTGTCACATAGATTTTGCCCCCCTTGCTGAGGACAGCACAAGCAGTGTCAGACCTGCTGTTTCCAGCGCTGTGTCCCTTATTCTGTAAGATGCTGCAGTTTTAAAGTATTTACCCCTCAAATCTTATTCATGAGTAGGTGTTATCCCCGCCCACCAAAGGGTAGCCCCGCCCACTGACCGTTATTCACATGTTTCTACCTCTTCAAAGTAATAGGTTTATCAGTTGAGGTGGGCGGGGCTAGCCTCAGGTGGGCGGGGTTTGAATAAAACTGACTCTTCGAATGACTCTTCTGACTGAAAACTGCAGATTTGAACAATAAATACACGAAAACTACAGCATCTTACAGAATAAGGGACACAGCGCTGGAAACAGCAGGTCTGACACTAGCTTGTGCTGTCCTCAGCCAGGGGGGCAAAAACTATGTGACAGGTTCTCTTTAAACTTATTAATCAATTTAGGCACATTTTTTTTTTTTTTTCAAATTCAAAAGGTTTTATTGGAAAGAAAAAAAGACAGATACAACATATATCAGAAGGTACAAAACCTGGTCAAAGACAGTAATAAATCCGCATATGCTGTTCATCTACAGGTCAATCAATTACAGTTTTGCATCCGAAACATAGGGTGGACATAATGTGTGTCAAGGTACAATAGAAGCATGAACCGAGAAACAGAGACTGATATACCATTTAACGAGTAAACCTAGCGCTCTATTAGTGCTATAACAAAACGTAGCATAACAGTAGGAATGTAACCTGAACATGTCGCACAAGCGATAATATCTAAACCAAACAATTGTTGACCATACAAATTTTGTTTTATCAAAATGAAGCGCAAGAACAATGGCATCAATGATAGTATAACTAAACAATCTGAATAAACGTTAATTGCTGGATCAGAGAGAAAAGAAAACCAAATGAGTGCAGGTTACTGTAAGCACCCTTCTACCAAAAGTCATGGATATAAAAGTGACAAGGATGAAAAAAACTAAATAAAGACAACACAAAAGACAAAAACAAAAAAAAAAAAAAACAACAGGGGGGAGGAGGAGGAGATAGGGGAAGAGCCCAAGCGGAGGAATACCCCAAGAAAGAGCAAAACCCGGATCAGCCTGTAAAGTAGCTCCCTAGGAGGTGACGGAAAGATATAGCGGGGAATTCTTGAAGGACATCCAGCTGAACCAAATTTTATTGAATCGGTGTGCCTGTTCCATGTGTTTGGTTTTGATGTTTTCCTCGTATGAGGAAAAGAAAAAAAAAATCAATTTAAAGCTTTGATCTTGTTTTCTTCTGGATCAACCGTGTAATCAACTAAATAAGCATTTTTAAATTCACTATTTATATGTAAAAGCACAGAACCTACATATTGGTGTTAGCCTATGACTAAGGGTGAAACCCATAAAGTGTAAGTGTCAGACTGGTAACTGTGCAGTCATCAATAATGTTCTGTGTTTTCAATTAAATGAATAAATTGGAACTTCATTACTGGAAGACTCCTCTGCCTACTGGATATTTAGATATACCTGGTAGTTATACAGTAAATGATGGGTAACAGACAATGGCTGGAAGCTCCACTAGTGGACCTCCCAATAAGATCCAGGGCTGAAGTGATTTATATGAATGAAGCGTACTACTTGCTGCGAGTGTCCACTGGTTTCACGCTTATTGTTTGAATTTACAGACTGTCACATATCTCTATTCCCTACAAAGCTTGCTGAAGGTCTATGTGATCCGGAGGCAGAGTAGCCACTTAAGAGAAGAACAGAGTACAAGCGGGAGATTTTATACTCCAGCTCAACATAGACATCTCTATTAATTTAGTCAGAGACAAAGACAACATCTACAAATCTTGTAAAAAAAAAATAAAAAAAAAAAATAATCACAAGTAACTAAAATGGTTCAAAAATAGAACACTTATAAAAATCAGTTTGAAACCGATTTTTTATAACTATTTAGTCCTGGTGATCACCATAACCTACTAATATACGACCAAGTGACATTACTTGAAGACTTGAGATAAACACACGCTAAAAGCACTAGTGGCCAGAATTATTTATGTCAATCAAAAATTAAGATTTCTGGAGTGAGTTGTACTAAACTTACAAAAAGGCAAATATCTATCCCCGCTACAGTAAACCACACACACAACTTTAGCCCAGAATTAACCAAAAACTTAAATTTTTTTTTAAGCAATTTTGCAGCACTTGCTTATTTGTGTCAATTTTTGGTGCAAAATTTGCTGCAAGGTTTGTAAAAAAAAATATGGAACAACATTGATAAATTCCTTTCTGCCTTACTTTACATTTTAACCAGAAAAACCCATTTTGGAGTATAACTGAATGCCATTGGCAGTTTATATAAAAGCGTTTTTTCAGGAGAATAACATATATGCAAAATGTTGTATTCCGGCATACTACAATAAAATAAGGACAGCTGTGCATCTTAAAGGGGATATCTCAACACGCTGTTTAACAGAGCCAAAAGCAGTTTTTCGACCATGCGTCCTGTATCTTCCTGGTCAGGATGTGCGTGGTTCTATAGAAGTGATTAGCCTATTAGCTCGGCATTCACAGCTCTTCTAAAAGCACAGATATGAGAGCAGGAGATGTTATCTATAAATGCAGAGAGCTACAGAGCTCAAAATAAACATAGGAGACTAATTACTTGTTTGAAATAACCCACTGTACTCAAGTTGTCAGCAGTCCAACCTGTGGTGATTTCAATCCCTGCTAGTGGATATGACAGAGCAGAGAGAGAAGGGAAGAGCAGGACAGTAACCTAGAGAAACCTGTGTGCACTCAGAGCTGATCAATTCAATCTTATCTCTTCAACAATGCCAAAAAATAAAGCATTATATTTAGAAAAACTGCAATTAAGACTGAGTCTCTACATGTTTAAAGCCAATCTTTGTAGTGAGACAACCCCTTTAAAGCGGTTTTCCCCAAAGATAATTTACCAATCCATAGGATAAATAACAAATGTCAGGTCGTTGGAGGCATCCACTGCTGTATCTTCACAATCGCTAATGCAGGGTCCAAATTTCACATGTTCCATCATATTCAGGTGAGGAAGAGTTTTTATGGAGTTGCAGCACCACCATCTCATTACAAAGTCCTTCTTACACGTAGTTTTGAAAACGAAAAGGGATAATGGGGAGTGCCAGCAAAGGTCCCCTTAGCAACCGAAAATGTATAATGGGTAGATGGCCGCGCTTGCACAGTTCTCCCTACTCTTTTCTATGGCAGTTCTGAAAATAGTCCAAAGAGTGTACAAGGACGCCCAACGCCAAGAACGAGCTCCTACTGAAGTCATTATTTTAACATGGGTCATGGGACATTAAGGGTATGTGCACACCGCTTATTTAGGCGCACATTTCGCCGTGTATTGTGCTTTATACGCTGCGAAATGCACACCACAATTACGGTAATTTATAGCTCTCATTGAGAGCTATGGATTACACGTCGTCTCCCCACGTGTACAATATGATCGTATTGTATGCGTGGGGGGGGGAGAATTGACACGTCAATTGTTAGCAGAGATTACGCACCGCTGACAATGCATGTGAATGGGGCCGGCATCCGTTCACCCCCTCCTCCCCCCATGCTTTGGAATTACCCGCTGATCAGCGCATGGTTCCAAAACACACGGCGTATTGCGGCACATAAACCGTGAGAAAATACCCTAAAGGTGTTTCCAGTGATAAACAATATATTTTCTAAAGAATCTCTCTCAAAGACACTTTTTATAATGTACTCATTAGCTTTTCTGTGTTCGTCTGGCCCAGTAGTTGTGTGTGTTGAGACAACTGGGAACAGCTCTATGCCAAGCCCACAAGATCAGGTAACTAAAGGGGCTTGGCTTTTCTCAGGCTAGCCTTTTAAGCCACAGCCTCTTTGGTCCAGGCTGCCTAGACCTTCAATATGATATAGAACACAGAAGGTGCTGCAAAAATGTCCTGGCCGGTATTTGGTCTCTGCAGTGTAAACGCACCCTAAGGAGAGCCACTGAGATTGTTTTTTTTTTTTTTGTTGGGGGGAGGGGGGGGGGGGGGGTCCCAGACAACTTCTTTAGTTCAAAAAATATCTTTTCTACTGATAATTGCTAAATGTATCTACAGTATATAGCAACCATGATATATGCCTCTATTTCATATTTCTAAAAATATGATGAAGTAAATATTAGAGAAGTACAAGCTAAGTAAGGTCAACGTCTGACACATCCTTCTTAAAACGACCACATTTCGTATTAGGGAAAAATGAGCCAATATTTAAAGCAAAAGATAAAGCATACAACAGATCCTTAATAGAATCCAGAGAGAAGAGGAACATTCAAATGTAAAAAATACCATTGCCAAAGAACCTCCCAAAGCCTGATCCTGTGCAATTTTTGCACCGTAAAAGGCTCTTTGTAAATACTCCCCAGCAGTTTAATTGTAAGCTACAGAACAATTTATAAGCGGATCAAAGAAAAGTTCTGAATCCAGAGCATCCCTGCAGCATATGGGACTACAGATGGGAGAAGGTGAACTTGGAGCAAGCTAATTGTTTCAAAGCATGTTCACGTGTCTCTGACCCTCTCAACGGGGAACGTGAGCGCAGCAGACATAACAGTTGTACTTTTCATAGGGAGAATGGTTGCCTGAGGGGTGAAGCCCAGCGGATGATGCTGTGTAACAGTATCGACATGAAGAAACAATTACAAGGAGATAGCAGAAGGAGCGTGTTCAGCAGAAAATCCATGCAATCCATACCTTCCTGTCGCTGGAGCTGTGGCCCGTAGGAGGGTTTTTCTTCGTGAACCCCGCAGTCGTGGACCATCTAGTTGGATTTCTACGGGACGGCTCTTCAGAAGTGAAGTTTGAGTCGCTGACCGAAGTGGTTATCCCGACGAGAGCTGGGTCACTACTACGTCGCACATGCAAAGGCATATCTGATAGGAGACAGAAAGCAAGAAAGACATATTTTAGAGTCAATAAATCATATTTTATTCAAGCAGAAACAAAAGAAATTCAAAATCCATAAATGATCAAGGAATGAGATGTAAACATACGCAACTAGGTTTGTATAGATACATATGAAAGGCCCTCAAGATGCTTAGGGGCAACAAACTCCTCATGACGAACAGAGGGTGAAAGTAACCTCATAAAATCTGTACAATTTCCACGAGATATGTGGAAAGAATTCCCTTCAGTTAAGCACACGTCCATTACTATAAAATATGTTGATTTGTAGGTGTTGAATCATTTACCAATAATCTCAAAGATATTTAAAAAAAAAATCATAGAATTTACAGACATGTTTACCCTACAGATCTCTTAAAGGGGTTTTGCCACAATCTAATGTTTATGTGGGATCCTCCAAAATGTAATCACTTTTCTAAATATATGTCATCAAAAAAAGTGGAGCCTCTGAGAGCCTGACTTACATGCCCTTGGTTTCCTGACAGTTTAGATTAGACACGACCAGGAGCTGACAGGAGCTGATCTGGCCGTGTTTGCGTTGTTTGCACTTCTTATCTGATGGCAGGGAACATGAACGAGCTTTTGAAGGGACTGGGGAGAAAGATCTTGTATCTTTTGTATACAGAATCCACTGGTTGTAATGGAATTATCTGAGTAAACATGCAGGCGCTCCCTGGCTCTCTGCTCAACCCCCCTCCATCTCCCTCTGCAGCAATTCCTGAAGAAATGAAAGAAGGCTGCCTCCTGAGCTTATCTTCTCTCCCTAGCAAATAAGAGGGAGAAATAAACACATATAGCTTGTGCACAATACAGTTCTCCTCGGTGGATTAGCAAAACAATGTTTGCTCAACTACAGAGACTATCAGGAGCGTGCATGGGAGGTGGAGCGATGACATCACAGAGGAGGTACTTGTTTTTTTTAAACACAGAAACACAACGCCCCTTTTTTTCAGGCCTCAAGAGGGGAGTATCAGGCTGTTAGGTAAGGAACTCACTTCTTGGCAAAACCCCTTTAAGATTAAAGTCATATGCAACTATTCGTTTCTCCCCCCAAAAGCATGGGATTTTATCCAGAGGTCTGTGGAAAGATTTCAGGTGATCCTGAAGTTTGAGTGGAAAAACAAACTAATCTAATTTTTCTGACCTCCAATTGAAATATAGAATTTCATTCACCTTCATTTATTCAATAAGCTATATTAGTACTGCTTTTATATCACATTATAGTTGCTGAGTATCTCCAAGTCTCCTGTAACCTCAGCTTCATTAAAGGGGTTCTCTCACTAAAAAGATTATCTTTGAACATGTAGGGAACCGCAAATGAAGGAGATGAGAGATTTTATCAGCTATGAGTGTACGAAGGTTTCTCTACTGACCTTCTCTCTGCTTCTTTCTGCTTTTTGTCTTATCTCACAGAAGGGGGTGATGTCAACATAGGCTGGCACACAGGACTGCGGGCAGCTTGAGAACAGAGTGTGTTCTCTCTAACAAAGGAGATTAATTACTTTAGTTTACTGTAGAGCAAGGAGCTTCAGAACTCATTCGGAAGATCTCCTGCTTTCATGTCAGAGCTGTTAAGATGAAGCATTAAAGGGGGTTCTCTCACCACACTGTTTCACAAAGCCAAAAGCAGCTTTCATTCATGTATCCTGTATCTTCCTGATCACTCTGTGGGTGATTAGCACATGAGCTCAGTATTCTGCTAATTACTCTGAAATGAGGGCAGGAGAGGTTTTTTCTAAAGTCCAGAGAATCTTCAGAGCTAAAGTAAACAAAAGTAATTAGTCCCCTTGTAGTCAATGGGGCCAGTCAGCTACCAGTCATGTCAGTCATTAAAGGGGTTGTCTCACTACAAGGATTGCTTTTTATGTTAAAGATCTTGCAAAAACAAATCACTTTGGAATATGTGTCCATTAACAGTGTCCTACCTATTCCTAGATTTCCCCTCTTGTATGGGCTGCATCAGCGCCTCGGGTCGCTATAGCTACAGACCCGTTTGATCTATCTTGATAGGCTGCCAGCACTAGTTGCTATAGCTACAGACCTGGCTTTTACTGCAGCCTAGTAGAAGCCAGTAAACACGCCCCTGAACTCAAAATGAAACCAGGAAAACATGACTGAAGATGAATTAATTTAGTGAGACAACCCCTTTAAGGTAGTCCAGTTCCATAAATGCAATCGAACATATATTTGAAAAAATAAAATTAAATTTAAAAACGCAAGATGGAGGAAGGCTAATAAAAGAAGGAAGACTTTTCTATCTTAATGATATAGATTACACAGTTTCTTACTTTTGCTTGCACTGTTGATTTGTGGAAAGTTGTGCAATAATTAAAATAAAACTTTAACAAATAAGTAAAAGGTAAGTTTTTTCACTGACCGATAAAATATTACAAAACAGTTTAAATGATAAACTATAACTTTTCCTAAGTAGGCTAACTCACCACAAGTTTTATTTTATGCATACCAATGGCGAGTGTTAGGGCTTGACTACACGGCAAGGATTTATATAGTCTGTTTTAATGAAAAACCTGAGTGTACAACCATCCCCATAGACCTCAACAGAAAATTTGACCGCCATTATACATGGCATGGATTTTCTGAGGTCGGATTTTAAAACGGACAGCTTTGCAAAAAAAATTGGAACGTGCACATTCTGCCGTCAGATTTCAGAAAATCTGCTGTTCAATGCCAATGGGCCGGCCAAATCCAAACTCTGACATCAAAATCCGCCCCAAACAACTGACTAAAATTAGACCATAAAATACCATTGGATTCGGCTATAGAATCCAACCGGAATTTTACAATTGCCATGTGAATGTACCCTTATACATTCTGAGATGGGGCCCGTGCTTTTAACTTATGTGTTTTTTGACTATCAAAAAGGTCTGTAGAGCAAAAAAGTTAAAGGGGTTGTCTCACTACAATGATTGCTTTTTATGTTAAAGATCTTGCAAAAACAAGTCACTTTGCAATATATGTCCATTATCAGTGTCCTACCTATTCCTAGATATCCCCTCTTGTAAGGGCTGCATCAGCTGCTCAGGTCGCTATAGCTACAGACCTGTTCAACCTCTCACGATAGGCTGCCCACACTGGTTGCTATAGCTACAGACCTGGCTTCTACTGCAGCCTAGTGGAAGCCAGTAAACGCGCCACAGAATTCAAAGTCAAACCAAGAAAACAGGACGAATCAATGTAGTGAGACAACCCCTTTAATTATCCTAGCCTTAAAGGGGCTATTTATATTCAAGACTTTTGGAAGCTGAGTTTGCTGCACGCTTCTAGGACCTGCACTAGGCATACAACAGTGTACTACATCTCCTAGAGCAACCACTCAGTTCATCACATACATAACTGGTATAATCAATTTCCATGGGGATCAAACCAGTAGAGAGTAACAATAAGATAACATCTGAACCCAGAAAAAAAATTTGGGCTTCAAAAATCTCCTTCTACAATATTATGCTATTGTGGAAACCGACAAACTCATAGTAAATGCTTGTTGCACGGAGATTCTGCTCTCGATTTCCATGCACATTGAACCCTTTTAACAGTTTCGGATAAAACATGTGAAAAATCTGGAAGAAAACTGCAATATGTAAAGTACAGTGAAAATCAGAAGAACTTTCCTGACTGTACGCCATGTAAATAATTGTGCAACCTTCTTCACAGGTACTATAATGTGCTTTGTTTGCAGATTTACCAAAAACACACCATTTGCAAACTAAGGGAGACATGTCCCAACAAACAAACTCAAGTTTTTTTGGTCTATTTTGTGCCAAAACCACTGTTGACGCCATATTCTTGATATAAATGAACTGTCGTTCACCAAAAAAATAGGCAAATTAGACGCCGGGCACGACACTTTGTAATGCGCCTAAATATGGTGCGCTGTGCACCCCTGTCACACAATGCGCCTGTTGAGGCGCATTACATATTTTATGCGCCTCGATAGGCGCATTACATATAAGACCAATGATATGCTATGTGCTGCAAGTTGCGCTATGCGCCTTTTTGTGACGCATTCACCTTTGCAGGCGCAATGCGCCATTTTAGGCGCGTTAAGTTTTCTATGCAAGATATACCAGACGCCAGTTTTTGGAAAGGATCGGACTTTCGGGCACATTTTACACCGATTTAAAAAGTGCCATTTCCACGCCTAAAACTGGCCGAAAATGAGCACAATGGTGCTCTATGCAAAACCCGTGCAGCAGTCCCCACTGCACGGGATTTCCGCCCGGCGGTTTTTCCGCCCGCGATCCGGCCGCATTACATTCAACAATTACAATCTTTCGTCCGGTTTTCGGACGGAACCTGTGCTTGTGAATGTGAAGGGGGAGGGCATATCTCCGCTCATGGCGGAGAAAAGCCGGGACGGCCACAAAACAGGGCAAATACCGGCCGGGTACACCGACCGGTATTTGTCCTCTGCAGTGGGGACGCAGTCTAAGTCTTGAGAGAACTCAACAAACGTACGCTGTCCATCAAGCCGCCATTTAAGATCAACCCTCTGCCTAGCTCGGGGATTACTCTTGTGCTGCAGAGGCTCTTGGCTCATTACATTCACAAGCTTTGATGCACAATGTCATCAATCTGTTTAATTTCTCCTTTTAATTATGTAAAAGCCAAAGTATATTTTTCAGCTTTTTAGAAAATCCACTGAGAAGCATTTTCTACAGCCAGTATCTTAGCACACATTTACCAGAGTATATTAGGCAAGTAAGATAACCGGCCATTGAAATACTGCAGGTCTGGCACGTCACTGGGCTGAACAGAAACACTTCATGTCATCTGGTTTCACGCGTTTTCCAGTAACAACTACAAAATAAAGTGCCAAATGTGCTTTCCACAAAATACTGTGAACAGAGGCCATGGGAGCAAAACTAATACTGCTCAATAAAAACCCAAGGTCATCGCTATGAAATGTCACGGGTGTCGCTTTTTCCCCTCAAAGGACAAATAATGGCCGACATCCTCCAGGAACATACGGTCACATGGGCCAATACTTTCCATTGTATTTATGAACCGAAATGTCAAGTGAAACAGAAAAAGCTCTGGTTCCATATGGACATCACCGGCTTCTACAGCAGACATCTGATGAGGAGAATACTGAGCAAAAGCATTACAACATTGCTTATTCCAACATAAAAGGCAAATGCAGATGATCTAGTGAGAAAAACATCTGAGGCTTTACGGTGATAAAAAAAAAATCTTCAATTATTTCTTAGTTATAATGGTTTCTGGGTAACAACAAATTCGAAAAAATTCTATGAGGATTGTTACTTCGCTTTCTTGAATTTCAGAAGGACAAAATCAAATTAAAGGGAACCCTTCAGGTGGTTAATGCTTCATTATCTAAGAGCAGGATATGATAGAGGAGAGAAGCTGAGCTCTGTGATATATAGGGTTATATGATAGAGGAGAGAAGCTGAGCTCTGTGATATAGGGTTATATGATAGTGGGAGAGAAGCTAGCTCTGTGATATATAGGGTTTTTATGATAGAGGGAGAGAAGCTGAGCTCTGTGATATATAGGGTTATATGATAAAGGGAGAGAAGCTGAGCTCTGTGATATATAGGGTTATATGATAGAGGAGAGAAGCTGAGCTCTGTGATATATAGGGTTATATGATAGAGGGAGAGAAGCTGAGCTCTGTGATATATAGGGCTATATGATAGAGGAGAGAAGCTGAGCTCTGTGATATATAGGGTTATATGATAAAAGGAGAGAAGCTGAGCTCTGTGATATATAGGGTTATATGATAGAGGAGAGGAGCTCTGATATATAGGGTTATATGATAGAGGAGAGAAGCTGAGCTCTGATATATAGGGTTATATGATAGAGGAGAGAAGCTGAGCTCTGTGATATATAGGGTTATATAATAGAGGAGAGAAGCTGAGCTCTGTGATATATAGGGTTATATGATAGAGGAGAGAAGCTGAGCTCTGTGATATATAGGGTTATATGATAGAGGAGAGAAGCTGAGCTCTGTGATATATAGGGTTATATGGTAAGGGAGAGAAGCTGAGCTCTGTGATATATAGGGGTATATGATAGAGGGAGAGAAGCCTGAGCTCTGTGATATATAGGGTTATATGATAGAGGAGAGAAGCTGAGCTCTGTGATATATAGGGTTATATGATAGAGGAGAGAAGATGAGCTCTGTGATATATAGGGTTATAGGGTTAAATTGGTAATAAACCAAAGGTAACAATAGGCACATTTAAAGCTAATACATAATGCCCCGTCAGTCTTATAGAATTGCACAGAGAGACAGACTTCCTGTCAGCAGCAAAAGCACTGTGTATATCAGCCAGAGAAAGTCACATGACCCAAGAGAACACTGTTTCATCAGTCAAAAATCCTACCTTCTGCTGCAGGTGAGCAAAAATACTGGTACTGCTGTATACCTAAAAGCATTGGCTAATGAGCGACAGAGTAAAAAAAAAAAAACCTGGAGTGGACCTTTAAAGACCCACAGACAAATGGCCAGTTTGCTAGACAGACAGAACATGGCAGATTCTCGTCTTTTCCTCCCACAGTTGTTTTAGGCTATTTAAAAAGGCTATGGAAAGTGTTGCTATTAAAATGTTTTTTTTTAGCTTTTTTTTATTTCTATGTTCAGTCTTTCTTTACTCTTTGTATACTTCCATTGCAACTAAATTGTAAGAAGCAAAACATCTCCCTATTATATACAGCATATGATTCTCTATATTTGGGCAGAGAGATTTAAAAAATAAAAAATAAATTTAAAAAAAAAACAGTTTCATTACAAAACACTGATCGCTAAAGCTATGTTCACACGGTTTAATTGCGGGACGTATTTTGCCCTGCAATTACGCCGTGTTCACGGAGGTGGGAGCGGGGGGAGGGGCGGGCAGCTCGCCAGCCCCATAGACATGCATTATTCACACCGCGGATACGCCGTGAATAATTGACATGTCACTTCTCTCCCCGCTCGCCGTATTGTGTGAGCGGGAAGAGGATACGTAATCCATAGTTCTCTATGAGAACTGTGGATTACTGTAATGACCGGGACGGATTTCAGCCGTATTGAGCGCAGACTGAAATCTGTCCCAAAATAAGCCGTGTGAACATAGCCTAATAATAAAAAAGTCAAAACCCCTAACGCCGCTACAAAACAAGCAGAATATCAAAAGAAAATGCTGGGAGGACACTGGCCGCCCTCCTCCTGTGCATCGGCTGGGAGTCTGCACAGTAACTGTAAACAGCAGGCTAATATTTAGGCAATAATTCATCTTTCAAGTTGACAGATATTGGCTCTGTAGGCAACGGATAAGATAGAGGGTCTAGAAGAGATTATTACTTCTGCAGGAATCGAACTGTCATCAGCGGGAATGAAATACACAGTGTCCCAGAAAGAACGGATTGGTAATAGCGCACAGGAGCACAGACGCTTATTAGGAGTGAGGAAAGCATTATGGGGTCAAATGCATCTCCCACATGGAGGCTGAATTTATGCTTTTGTACCTAATTCTCTGTGGCTAGGGCTGTAAAGACAGAGGACAAAAAAAAAAAAAAAGAAAAAAAAAAAAGTCAAAAATATAGGAACGGTGACCAATCAGTAGCAAGTGAAACCTCCTGCTGGCTCCTAGATCACACACCATGAACATGTGCAGAAGAACCATGCAAGACATGCTACCAAGTACTTGTACTCCTATACAGCAACATTTAAAGGGAATGTGTCATCAAAAATGACTAATTGTTTAAGTCCCGTTTTTATGTTAAAAGAGCGAAAAACACATGGACATCTCCCAAGGAGCATTTTATGCTATCTACAATATATGAAAAAAACTTTGGAGATTCTTAGTTCGCATGTTTTTGGCCAAAAAATGCTCAAGCCACCCCCGGCTTTCAACGGGATCTCAGTTGGGTGGTCCTACTCTATATTATCTCTCACTAGGGTCAATTTCAGACCTCTCACTGTGCCAAACGGCCTCCAAAATGCAGAGAGAAAAATAAAAAAAAGCACCAACCTTACAAAGCATAGTGCATTGATATAACAGCCTGTGGAGGTGGGCGGGTGCAGGAAACCAAAATGGAGGTATCTATTCCTCCTTATATAGTTTAAAAGCAATATGTGCCAAATACAACAAACATTTCTTAAAAAAACAATGCAAACCTGGGTGCCACTGGCATGGCTGCGGCATATAAATATATGCGCACAGTCCAATACCAGTGGCGTGCCACTGGTTTTATGTTAAACACATTTTTT
Source organism: Phyllomedusa bahiana (assembly GCA_025379985.1). Taxonomy (NCBI): domain Eukaryota; kingdom Metazoa; phylum Chordata; class Amphibia; order Anura; family Hylidae; genus Phyllomedusa; species Phyllomedusa bahiana. The sequence continues at coordinate 97,936 of JAODAL010010289.1, forward strand.
AGGATTTTTTTTTATTTTTCATATCACTTTCATTTTATATTTTTTAATGATTCTTAAGTCTTGCAGTTTTCACTTTGGCCACTAGGCCTTGTTTGCACCACTTTAACAGCAGTCAGAGATGCTTTACAGTAGCTTAATGCACATAGGAGCCTTAAAGGGGTTTTGCCATGAAGTAAAATTGACATTGGAAGCTTGCAAATTAAATAGTTAACATTTTCACAGTTCATCATTATTAAAAATTCTGCACTGTTTTTGTCTTAGCTGCTCCTTTAGTGACCCATTGTTTACAGCTCATCTCCAGGGGATACGACCAGGGCTAAGAGCTCCTCAGTCCTGGTCGCACATGCTCAGACATCACCTCTCCTCTCAGGTAGCTACTGAGTGTTCAAACCCCGGGTGCTGTCATTCTACTCCTGTCCTTTGAACTAGTTAGTAAAAAGTCAAACAATGCAAATAAAAAAAAAAAGAGACATCAATCAGGTCTGTGCATTAATAAAGAGAAAAAAAAAATCCACAGATTTGGTTCCTGCAGGGATTTGAACCAAGGACCCTTGTGCTGTAAAGCAAAAATGTTACCTCTGAACTACAGTGTAGCTGCTTACAATTCTATACATAAACAGAGCTTAACTCTCGACACGCAAGGCATACAGGCTGTCAAATCATTTTATGTGCCCCGCAAAAACTTCGACACAATGAGCAGGGATGAACTGGGTCTGGATGCAGAATGATGGCTCTACACTATCCTTAAAGGACGCAGTCCACGCTTGGCAGAAGTGATGGTTCCAGCACAGTGAGCAGACACAATCTTGGGTTCGGCACACACCTCCACACTTATTTTTTAGCAACTCACAGAAAGGGAAGATCTCTCCTTAGTGAGAGCGCCTATACAGGCAGTCCCCGACTTACATAGTTCTGACTTACATACGTCCCCTAGTTACAAATGGAGACTTATGGGGCGTGGCTGACATTCAACACTGAGTCACGCCCCATGATAACCAAGTGCCAGCATGCCACAGCTGCACATGAGATACAGAACGTTAAGTGAAATCTTCTAAAAAAGGCCACAGACAGCAAAACAAATGTAAAAACTGTTTCCTGCACTATCCAAAACTTAAAAATAAATACATTTAATAAATCTACCTGTTCCGACTTGCATACAATTTCAACTTAAGAACGTTTGTAACCCGGGGAATGCCTGTATAGGCGTGTGGAGATTTGAAATTGCCTTTTTTTACTCCACGAAGCATCTGCATATCACAAGGCATTATGGGAGAGGAGCTGAGAAGTGCTCTGTGTGTGTAACAAATGCTCTATTTGCTTTTAATCCACTGGATCTTAGGAAAGCAAGAAGGGATATTTAGCCAAGCCAGCATCACCCATCTGTACACAGCCGTTTCGTGGTTTTGCCCCTCGTCAGTACAGAGCAGAGCGATGCTGGCTTGGCTGAGTGGGAGACAATGAGAAAGTCAAGCCAGCATCGCTCTGCTCTGTACGGACGAGGGGCAAAACCCCGAAACGGCTGTGTACAGATGGGTGATGCTGGCTTGGCTAAATTTACAAGTTACTGTTGTATCAGAAAAGCCATTGTCATAGTATCCAGCCCCTTATAAATGCACAATAGGATAATAACATCTTCTGTGTTTCTAAATTACCATTTCAGGCTCTAGGCTCTTATGCTGAAGGTTAATTTTAGTAATAGACACTGGCGCACATGGTATTATATGTAGTTTAGCTGTTTTGTTTTTTTTTAAGGTATTTATACATTCAACCACACTATGGATCTGTTGTGTACAGATTTATAATAGAGCAGCAAAAGAAACCTATGGGCCCTTTCTGTATCTGTGATTCATATTATATTATTGGTCCCTGGGGTCCACCATTGCATAGCTAGATCTTTACATATATGTAATCACTAGATGCACGCAGCTAAGTACTAAAGGCACTCAACAAGGAAATGGACAGAATCCACTAAAGCCAAAAGTTGGACCACAAAGATTATCAGACATTCATCCACTGCAATGGCCTCCTATCATGTGGCTCTTTAAAGAGGACCTGTGACCACCCCTGATATGCCTTTTTAGTAAATACTAGTGCTCCCCATAAAATACAAATTCTAGAGCATCTATACTTAGATCCCTTTGTTATAGGGTTCACGGTTACTCCTCAAAACAAAAAAACATTACGGATCTGTCAACTGGGTGCTACCCCTGGAATGGTAACACCCAGATGACTGATTCATTAATAAATTTCTAGAAGGAATAACAGAGGAACACAGAGTTATAAGAGAAGATATTCTAGAATTAGTATTTCACAGGGATCACAAGTATTTACTGAAACGGACACATCAGGAGAGGTCACAGATCCTCTTTAACAAGCATAATGATGCTTAGCTTACAAGAGAGAACCAGTAGGTACTACGCTGCACTGACGAGGGGCAAATACCCTGAAACATCTGTCTTCAGATTAACTTAACTGGTTTTGCTCAAATCCCTTTAACATTGCAAGGCTCCTGCGAGCTACATGTGAACTGAGGATAACTACATCCAATAGAGTTCGCTGTGGCGCTCCTCAGCTCTTTTCCCATAAGCCTTTGCTTTATGCAAAACAGTCAGTGAGGTCCGAAAGGCGCATAAATCCTCACACCAACCAATTTATTGGTGGCTCTATCCAATGAGAGATTTTCCTCCTTCTAAGAGAGAAGCTAGAACATGTGGAGGTGCTTATATACAGCTTATTAAAGCTGGAGAACCCCTCTGAAAATATATGTGCCTCATCAGTGGCGGCTGGGGTGCTGGCAGCTGATCCTTGGGGCCACCTTACAACCGCTGTACATAACTACACTTGTTACTTTCTTCCTGCCTCTAACTTTCTCTGCCTTGTTCCCTGAAAAGCAGCCATACCCAGGGGAGTCCTGGGGATTTCACCTGTTCCCCTCTGGGCCAGTCCGAGCCTGAACTGCATTATTTCGGAACACACATTGCATGGAGGTTGGGTTCAGAATCCTGAATGAAGTGGCTACAGATATACCGGCGAGCATACAGCCACCAACGATCCCGGCTTCATAGATTCTCATATCTGTTTGTTCTCCTCTTTGCTCCTTGTTTATGAAGGTAGACGACCCCTACAGCCAGATAATACAGTTTTCTGGGGATGTCACCTGAGATAATCATAGGTAATCAATAGCATGCACAACACACTTGCCATTCATACAGACAGCGGTGTAAAGGAAGCAGCGGGTTCTTTTATCAGATCGCTTTTGTGCTTTTCTGTCTGTGGTTTTGAGGTTTCTCGGTTTAATTGGAGAAATGCCCTATTCAACAAGGCGCTGTCTACTGCACGTCAGGAAAAAGCATCCTGGCAGCCCCGACATACAGCAAATGTACTGCTGCAGAAAAATATGGATGACTGTGGACTATCCTCGAGAAAATAGGCTTGAAGACGGTCTTATATTTGCCGTCATTTTCAAAGTTTATGGATTCAATTCTGAGCCTTTGCATTGTAGGTGCTGATGCTAAAGCCAAATCACATAATTGCAAAAATATAGATTTGTCTGTGATGACAGTGTTAGGGCTTGTTCACACGGTGTTTTCACTCCGTGTTACAAGCGCTTTTTAGATCTGTCTCTGGGACCGACAGGACGGACCCAGAGACGCATCTAACAATTAGCAGTGACTTTATCACTGCCGGCAATGACAGACACGCAGCGGCGTTCACATGAGAGATCGCCGCTGCGTGTTTCAAAAGCGCCTCGGGTCTGTCTTGAAAAGAATTGCATGTCAAGAGTCAAAAAAAAGTCAAGAGTCTCTCTCTCTCGTCGCTTTTGCATGTCAATTCTTTGCAAGACGGACCCGAGCGACACTTTTGAAACACGCAGCGGAGATCTCTCATGTGAACGCCGCTCCATGTTCCTCATAGACCGCAGTGATAATCTCACTGCTAATTGTTAGATCCATTGGTAAAAAAATGGTCGACTTTCGGACATTTATTTTGTCCGATGCTGTGGGGATTTAGCCTCATTCCATTCTTCCTGTAATAAACAATATACATTATCCTTATAAGAGCCGGCTGCCTATATAATTTTTTTTTAGCTACTGTGTTTTTATTAAAGAATAAAAATCACAGTAAATGGAGTTCATTTTCAAAACAACATGTATAAAAAAAACCACATAGTGTGTAAGTGGTCACAATACTCGAAACTGAAACAAAGTACCGTATGTGCTGAAAAATCTCCCCTCGGCTTATACTCGAGTCACTGTCGGCGCTCGGGCGCTGCGATGGCCCGGGCGCCGACAGGGACGCTTCAGCTATATGCGGCTCCTCAGGGAGCGCATATAACTGAACGCCGAGTGAGCGCACAGTGTCTGGGCGCTGCGCTGGCCCGGGCACTGTCCGCGATCCCTTCACCTACATGCGACTCCTCCGGAGCGCATATAGGTGAGGGGATACCACTGCGGGGCACAGAGCGAGCGCTCCCTTCTCCGCAGTGGACTCCGGGCGGCTGCAGACTCGCGGCTGTCCGGAGTTTCCGGCACAGGCAGCGTGTGTCATCACGCTGCCTGCGCGGCTTGATGACGTCACCCGCCTGTGTCGGGAAGACCGAAGAGCGCGCCCAGGGATCCAGGTAAGTGATTGTTTTATTGCCGACAGCCTGCCTATACCTGCCCTATACCTGCCTACAGCCGGCCCTATACCTGCCTACAGCCGGCCCTATACCTGCCTACAGCCGGCCCTATACCTGCCTACGGCCTGCCCTATACAGCCTGCCCTATACCTGCCTACAGCCTGCCCTATACCTGCCTACAGCCTGCCCTATACCTGCCTACAGCCTGTCCTATAGCTGCCTACAGCCTGCCCTATACCTGCCTACAGCCTGCCCTATACCTGCCTACAGCCTGCCCTATACCTGCCTATTACCTGCCTATGAGGCCATATACCTGCCTATTACCGGTGTATGGGGCCATATACTTGCCAATAATCTGCTTATGGGGGACATATCACTGCCTATTACATGCCTATGGGGCCATATACGAGCCTTTTGGGACATATACCTGCCTATACCTGCATATAGGGCCATATATCTGCCTATAATTGCCTATGGGGGACATTAAACTGCCTATGTAATTTTATTGGTATCCTTTTTATTTTAAAATTTACCGTAGCCGCTGTTTTTTCTACCCTAGGCTTTATACTCGAGTCAATAAGTTTTCCCGTTTTTTGGGGCAAAAGTAGGTACCTCGGCTTATACTCGGGTTGGCTTATACTCGAGTATATACGGTAAGTGTCCTAAAAGGCATAAAATGCGGCAAACATCTGTTTATTGAACGAAGTGAATGTACCCTAAATATATCTAGACATTACATGGTACCGAAGAGCCTTTGTGTCTTCTTGGAAAAAAAAAAAAAAAAAAAAAAAAAAAAGAAAGAAAAATGAGAAAAAAAAAAAGAAAAAAAAGGAAAAAAAAAAAAAAAAGGGGGGGGGTGGAGGGGAAGGGGCAACATTATAACCACAGAAGACAGACATGACGGGGGGGGGGGGGACAATTTTTAATGATTTGTTTCTCCGACGGGTATTTCCGGGGGAAATTTTTCGGCGTGCTTTCCCTCGTATTTGCGCTCTAAAAAGGGTTTTGAGTGCGCGCCGAAATTAGGGTAATCTAGTTTCATAGAAAACATGGATTAGTCCCCTCCCCCCGCTCGTACAATAGGGATCGCATTGTACGTCGGGGAGATAAGGCATGTCAATTACTTGGTGATACGCGCGCGAGTAAAAACATCAAGGGGGCCCGCGGGCTGCCGGCCCCCCACCCGCGGGTTTACGGCATTTTATGCGATCTCCCAAAACACACATGTACTGCGGTGCGTTATTAAGCGCGCAATACATCGTGTGAATCCCCTTAGTATCGTTTTTAAAAAGTTATTCAGCACTTAATTCTGAATAATGTTGCCATTGGTCATCTGTTCGCTATCCTAAGGTGTGGAACAGTGCACTACTGTCATACCATACCTCCCGTTTTTTTTTTTTTTTTTTTTTTTGGGGGGGGGGGGGGGGGGGGGGGAGGGGGGGTATTTCCACACCATGGACAGTCTTTTGGCTACTGTATTATAATGGATCCACATGGCAATATTATTTTGCCGTCGGAGTTTTTCGAAAAGTACATGCAAAAAACTCAGGGGGGGAACGGGGCGGGTGAAGGGGGCCCTTCCCCTGATGCCCTTCCCCAAATTACACCAAAAGGACACACATGCCCCTGGAGCCACGGGATTGCAGATAAGAAGATGTTGTGAAGAGAGTCTACCTGTTACCGTACAAACCTGTGATAACATATATGAGAATAACTTGTCATATAAACAAGAAATCCTTGATACCGAACTCAAGAAGCCTCAACTACAAGGACTGAAAACACAACAGATGAGAAACACGTGTCACAACTTTCTAATTTATATTCTCGGCTCATAATCCTGACATGACAGAAAATATAATAACTCCAAAGAGCCCAGACATCTCTGACATTTACGATCAAATCCCCCTGGGACTCCATTTGATTGGATGATATACGGCCCAGGCCACAGGAACCAAGCAACATAATGAAGCAAGCAGGTCCTGCAGCCCCCGTCTCAGCTCTCCAACCTAAGATCACATCAATTAGATTAAGGTCTGCTAGAAGGAGCGCCCGGGAAGTGACAACTCACATAATGTGCCAATTGCTGGCTATTATTTTGAGCAGAAGCAGAATAAAGACCAAGGATAACAAAGGGAGGAGGTTCCAAAAATGACATAAAAAAAAAAAAAATTTGATATGAAAAACGTATCGCCGCACTGCTTCAGATATTTGAAAGAAGTATCTAACATCAGGGGGGAAATCGGTGGCAATTTTGCAGGGTCGGAAGTCGTTCATAAAAGGGATCAACTCCAAAATATATAATAATTTGGGTTTCCAGGTTATTTCATTTGCGTGCAAAGAGCAAGAGGAATTGGGTCCGATCAGTGCTCTGCCCCATATCTTCAGCCTCATCACATGAGGAGTGTAATTGATGACATGGAGCAGGCAAAAGCGTTGCCCAGGGGAAAAGATTCCGCTCCCAGGCAAACAGATTTCAGCAAAATTTTCACCTGCTTTCCCAAAGAAGTAGAAGAGTCAACCATTCATCTAAAACTGACTGTGGCTGAGCAAATTCCTTTATACCTGACATTGTTAGAGATGTTGCCCTGTGGTCACCCGCTTTGCCCCAACCCACGTTAGTGTAGAGAGGCCGTTCTCTTGCCTGGGAAATAATGAAAATCAGATGTAGGTCATGTATGCAGGATCTGATGGAGGCGATATTATTTCTCAGAACAAATTCAGAGACTCCACAAATGTTCCTGAAGTATTTGCATATTTACAATTTTTTAGTTTTCTAAAGTCACATCCAATAAATATATTTTACACTGACAAGCAAAAGGGTAACAATGTTTTTAACTTGTGACTTTCAGCTCCATATCTCTCCCTCCTCTACAGCTTTTTACATGAGGCTACTGTAATTTTATATACAGTCATCTTACTATCTTATACATAAATTTGACTTGCAAGTATTTAGCATCTGCTTAGTTCTGCAAATTCATTCCTGTAACTGCATTGTTACTGTTTTGCTACTAAAAATCAAAATGTTACTTTTTATTATTTTGTTATTATTTTGAATTCCACCTTTTGGGTTTTTAATTTCTGCCTGAATCCTTCTGGCTCTTGGGTCAGAATCAAGCACATCTTGACTAAAAACTGATCCCCGGTCTCTTCTACACATTCCCCATGTTGGTGCAGACTGGACTTGGGTACAATACAGCTTTTCTTCAACTCTACCCACAAGTGTTCAAAAGAAACAAAAAAATTGTTACCCTTTTGCTTGTCAGTGTCTGTTCTACCTAAATAGCTTATTATTGTATCATAAAGGGAATAAAGCCTGATATTACCAATTTACTACAGTAAGGTTATACTTAAACATGCGCCGTGTATGAGGGGTCAGGAGTTGAGTCGGGAGTCGGAGATTTGGGAAATTTAGGAGTCGTAGTCGGGGC